>CAJVQJ010000039.1:0-242083 GCA_911387685.1 Dolichovespula media
ATGATAATGACGATATTAACGACGATATTAACGACGATAATAACGACGATATTAACGACGATAATAAAGACAATAAAAAGAAGATAATGACAATAATAACGACGATATTAACGATAATATTTATGACGATAACAACGTAGATAATGACGATAATAACGACGACATTAACGACGATGATTATGACAAAATAACGACGATATTAACGACGATAATTATGAGGATGATAAGGACGATAACAACGATGATAATGACGATAATAACGACGACATTAACGACGATGATTGTGACAAAATAACGACGATATAAACGACGATAATTATGAGGATAATAAGGACGATAACAACGATGATAATGACGATTTTAACGACGATAATAACGACGATATTAACGACGATAATAACGTCGATAAAAAGAAGATAATGACAATAATAACGACGATATTAACGATGATAATTATGACGATAACAACGAAGATAATGACGATAATAACGACGACATTATCGTCGATGATTATGACAAAATAACGACGATATTAACGACGACAATTATGAGGATGATAAGGATGATAACAACGATGATAATGACGATAATAACGACGACATTAACGACGATGTTTATGACAAAATAACGACGATATTAACGACGATAATTATGAGGATAATAAGGACGATAACAACGATGATAATGACGATATTAACGACGACATTAACGACGATGATTGTGACAAAATAACGACGATAATTATGAGGATAATAAGGACGATAACAACGATGAAAATAACGATATTAACGACGATAATAACGACGATATTAACGACGATAATAACGTTGTTAATAACGACGATAAAAAGAAGATAATGACAATAATAACGACGATATTATCGATGATATTTATGACGATAACAACGTAGATAATGACGATAATAACGACGACATTAACGACGATGATTATGACAAAATAACGACGATATTAACGACGATAATTATGAGGATAATAAGGACGATAACAACGATTATAATGACGATATTAACGACGATATTAACGACGATAATAACGACCTTAATAACGACGATAAAAAGAAGATAATGACAATAATAACGACGATATTATCGATGATATTTATGACGATAACAACGTAGATAATGACGATAATAACGACGACATTAACGACGATGATTATGACAAAATAACGACGATATTAACGACGATAATTATGAGGATGATAAGGACGATAACAACGATGATAATGACGATAATAACGACGACATTAACGACGATGTTTATGACAAAATAACGACGATATTAACGACGATAATTATGAGGATAATAAGGACGATAACAACGATTATAATGACGATATTAACGACGATATTAACGACGATAATAACGACGTTAAAAACGACGATAAAAAGAAGATAATGACAATAATAACGACGATATTATCGATGATATTTATGACGATAACAACGTAGATAATGACGATAATAACGACGACATTATCGTCGATGATTATGACAAAATAACGACGATATTAACGACGATAATTATGAGGATGATAAGGATGATAACAACGATGATAATGACGATAATAACGACGACATTAACGACGATGTTTATGACAAAATAACGACGATATTAACGACGATAATTATGAGGATAATAAGGACGATAACAACGATTATAATGACGATATTAACGACGATATTAACGACGATAATAACGACGTTAAAAACGACGATAAAAAGAAGATAATGACAATAATAACGACGATATTATCGATGATATTTATGACGATAACAACGTAGATAATGACGATAATAACGACGACATTAACGACGATGATTATGACAAAATAACGACGATATTAACGACGATAATTATGAGGATAATAAGGACGATAACAACGATGATAATGACGATATTAACGACGATATTAACGACGATAATAACGACGATATTAACGACGATAATAAAGACAATAAAAAGAAGATAATGACAATAATAACGACGATATTAACGATAATATTTATGACGATAACAACGTAGATAATGACGATATTAACGACGATAATAACGACGATATTAACGACGATAATAACGACGTTAATAACGACGATAAAAAGAAGATAATGACAATAATAACGACGATATTATCGATGATATTTATGACAATAACAACGTAGATAATGACGATAATAACGACGACATTAACGACGATGATTATGACAAAATAACGACGATATTATCGACGATAATTATGAGGATAATAAGGACGATAACAACGATGATAATGACGATATTAACGACGATATTAACGACGATAATAACGACGATATTAACGACGATAATAAAGACAATAAAAAGAAGATAATGACAATAATAACGACGATATTAAAGATAATATTTATGTCGATAACAACGTAGATAATGACGATAATAACGACGACATTAACGACGATGATTATGACAAAATAACGACGATATTAACGACGATAATTATGAGGATGATAAGGACGATAACAACGATTATAATGACGATATTAACGACGATATTAACGACGATAATAACGACGTTAAAAACGACGATAAAAAGAAGATAATGACAATAATAACGACGATATTATCGATGATATTTATGACGATAACAACGTAGATAATGACGATAATAACGACGACATTAACGACGATGATTATGACAAAATAACGACGATATTAACGACGATAATTATGAGGATAATAAGGACGATAACAACGATTATAATGACGATATTAACGTCGTTATTATCGTCGTTAATAACGACGATAAAAAGAAGATAATGATAATAATAACGACGATATTATCGATGATATTTATGACGATAACAACGTAGATAATGACGATAATAACGACGACATTAACGACGATGATTATGACAAAATAACGACGATATTAACGACGATAATTATGAGGATAATAAGGACGATAACAACGATGATAATGACGATATTAACGACGATAATAACGACGATATTAACGACGATAATAAAGACAATAAAAAGAAGATAATGACAATAATAACGACGATATTAACGATAATATTTATGACGATAACAACGTAGATAATGACGATAATAACGACGACATTAACGACGATGATTATGACAAAATAACGACGATATTAACGACGATAATTATGAGGATGATAAGGACGATAACAACGATGATAATGACGATATTAACGACGATATTAACGACGATAATAACGACGATATTAACGACGATAATAAAGACAATAAAAAGAAGATAATGACAATAATAACGACGATATTAAAGATAATATTTATGACGATAACAACGTAGATAATGACGATAATAACGACGACATTAACGACGATGATTATGACAAAATAACGACGATATTAACGACGATAATTATGAGGATGATAAGGACGATAACAACGATGATAATGACGATAATAACGACGACATTAACGACGATGATTGTGACAAAATAACGACGATATTAACGACGATAATTATGAGGATAATAAGGACGATAACAACGATGATAATGACGATATTAACGACGATAATAACGACGATATTAACGACGATAATAACGTCGATAAAAAGAAGATAATGACAATAATAACGACGATATTAACGATGATAATTATGACGATAACACCGAAGATAATGACGATAATAACGACGACATTATCGTCGATGATTATGACAAAATAACGACGATATTAACGACGATAATTATGAGGATGATAAGGATGATAACAACGATGATAATGACGATAATAACGACGACATTAACGACGATGTTTATGACAAAATAACGACGATATTAACGACGATAATTATGAGGATAATAAGGACGATAACAACGATTATAATGACGATATTAACGACGATATTAACGACGATAATAACGACGTTAAAAACGACGATAAAAAGAAGATAATGACAATAATAACGACGATATTATCGATGATATTTATGACGATAACAACGTAGATAATGACGATAATAACGACGACATTAACGACGATGATTATGACAAAATAACGACGATATTAACGACGATAATTATGAGGATGATAAGGACGATAACAACGATGATAATGACGATATTAACGACGATATTAACGACGATAATAACGACGATATTAACGACGATAATAAAGACAATAAAAAGAAGATAATGACAATAATAACGACGATATTATCGATGATATTTATGACGATAACAACGTAGATAATGACGATAATAACGACGACATTAACGACGATGATTATGACAAAATAACGACGATATTAACGACGATAATTATGAGGATGATAAGGACGATAACAACGATGATAATGACGATATTAACGACGATAATAACGACGTTAATAACGACGATAAAAAGAAGATAATGACAATAAGAACGACGATATTATCGATGATATTTATGACGATAACAACGTAGATAATGACGAAAATAACGACGACATTAACGACGATGATTATGACAAAATAACGACGATATTAACGACGATAATTATGAGGATGATAAGGACGATAACAACGATGATAATGACGATATTAACGACGACATTAACGACGATGATTGTGACAAAATAACGACGATAATTATGAGGATAATAAGGACGATAACAACGATGATAATAACGATATTAACGACGATAATAACGACGATATTAACGACGATAATAATGTTGTTAATAACGACGATAAAAAGAAGATAATGACAATAATAACGACGATATTATCGATGATATTTATGACGATAACAACGTAGATAATGACGATAATAACGACGACATTAACGACGATGATTATGACAAAATAACGACGATATTAACGACGATAATTATGAGGATAATAAGGACGATAACAACGATTATAATGACGATATTAACGACGATATTAACGACGATAATAACGACGTTAATAACGACGATAAAAAGAAGATAATGACAATAATAACGACGATATTATCGATGATATTTATGACGATAACAACGTAGATAATGACGATAATAACGACGACATTAACGACGATGATTGTGACAAAATAACGACGATATTAACGACGATAATTATGAGGATAATAAGGACGATAACAACGATGATAATGACGATATTAACGACGATAATAACGACGATATTAACGACGATAATAACGTCGATAAAAAGAAGATAATGACAATAATAACGACGATATTAACGATGATAATTATGACGATAACAACGAAGATAATGACGATAATAACGACGACATTAACGACGATGATTATGACAAAATAACGACGATATTAACGACGATAATTATGAGGATGATAAGGACGATAACAACGATGATAATGACGATATTAACGACGACATTAACGACGATGATTGTGACAAAATAACGACGATAATTATGAGGATAATAAGGACGATAACAACGATGATAATAACGATATTAACGACGATAATAACGACGATATTAACGACGATAATAACGTTGTTAATAACGACGATAAAAAGAAGATAATGACAATAATAACGACGATATTAACGATAATATTTATGACGATAACAACGTAGATAATGACGATAATAACGACGACATTAACGACGATGATTATGACAAAATAACGACGATATTAACGACGATAATTATGAGGATGATAAGGACGATAACAACGATGATAATGACGATAATAACGACGACATTAACGACGATGATTGTGACAAAATAACGACGATATTAACGACGATAATTATGAGGATAATAAGGACGATAACAACGATGATAATGACGATATTAACGACGATAATAACGACGATATTAACGACGATAATAACGTCGATAAAAAGAAGATAATGACAATAATAACGACGATATTATCGATGATATTTATGACGATAACAACGTAGATAATGACGATAATAACGACGACTTTAACGACGATGATTATGACAAAATAACGACGATATTAACGACGATAATTATGAGGATGATAAGGACGATAACAACGATGATAATGACGATATTAACGACGATATTAACGACGATAATAACGACGATATTAACGACGATAATAAAGACAATAAAAAGAAGATAATGACAATAATAACGACGATATTATCGATGATATTTATGACGATAACAACGTAGATAATGACGATAATAACGACGACATTAACGACGATGATTATGACAAAATAACGACGATATTAACGACGATAATTATGAGGATGATAAGGACGATAACAACGATGATAATGACGATATTAACGACGATAATAACGACGTTAATAACGACGATAAAAAGAAGATAATGACAATAAGAACGACGATATTATCGATGATATTTATGACGATAACAACGTAGATAATGACGAAAATAACGACGACATTAACGACGATGATTATGACAAAATAACGACGATATTAACGACGATAATTATGAGGATGATAAGGACGATAACAACGATGATAATGACGATATTAACGACGACATTAACGACGATGATTGTGACAAAATAACGACGATAATTATGAGGATAATAAGGACGATAACAACGATGATAATAACGATATTAACGACGATAATAACGACGATATTAACGACGATAATAATGTTGTTAATAACGACGATAAAAAGAAGATAATGACAATAATAACGACGATATTATCGATGATATTTATGACGATAGCAACGTAGATAATGACGATAATAACGACGACATTAACGACGATGATTATGACAAAATAACGACGATATTAACGATGATAATTATGACGATAACAACGAAGATAATGACGATAATAACGACGACATTATCGTCGATGATTATGACAAAATAACGACGATATTAACGACGATAATTATGAGGATGATAAGGATGATAACAACGATGATAATGACGATAATAACGACGACATTAACGACGATGTTTATGACAAAATAACGACGATATTAACGACGATAATTATGAGGATAATAAGGACGATAACAACGATTATAATGACGATATTAACGACGATATTAACGACGATAATAACGACGTTAAAAACGACGATAAAAAGAAGATAATGACAATAATAACGACGATATTATCGATGATATTTATGACGATAACAACGTAGATAATGACGATAATAACGACGACATTAACGACGATGATTATGACAAAATAACGACGATAATTATGAGGATGATAAGGACGATAACAACGATGATAATGACGATATTAACGACGATATTAACGACGATAATAACGACGATATTAACGACGATAATAAAGACAATAAAAAGAAGATAATGACAATAATAACGACGATATTATCGATGATATTTATGACGATAACAACGTAGATAATGACGATAATAACGACGACATTAACGACGATGATTATGACAAAATAACGACGATATTAACGACGATAATTATGAGGATGATAAGGACGATAACAACGATGATAATGACGATATTAACGACGATAATAACGACGTTAATAACGACGATAAAAAGAAGATAATGACAATAAGAACGACGATATTATCGATGATATTTATGACGATAACAACGTAGATAATGACGAAAATAACGACGACATTAACGACGATGATTATGACAAAATAACGACGATATTAACGACGATAATTATGAGGATGATAAGGACGATAACAACGATGATAATGACGATATTAACGACGACATTAACGACGATGATTGTGACAAAATAACGACGATAATTATGAGGATAATAAGGACGATAACAACGATGATAATAACGATATTAACGACGATAATAACGACGATATTAACGACGATAATAATGTTGTTAATAACGACGATAAAAAGAAGATAATGACAATAATAACGACGATATTATCGATGATATTTATGACGATAACAACGTAGATAATGACGATAATAACGACGACATTAACGACGATGATTATGACAAAATAAGGACGATATTAACGACGATAATTATGAGGATAATAAGGACGATAACAACGATTATAATGACGATATTAACGACGATATTAACGACGATAATAACGACGTTAATAACGACGATAAAAAGAAGATAATGACAATAATAACGACGATATTATCGATGATATTTATGACGATAACAACGTAGATAATGACGATAATAACGACGACATTAACGACGATGATTGTGACAAAATAACGACGATATTAACGACGATAATTATGAGGATAATAAGGACGATAACAACGATGATAATGACGATATTAACGACGATAATAACGACGATATTAACGACGATAATAACGTCGATAAAAAGAAGATAATGACAATAATAACGACGATATTAACGATGATAATTATGACGATAACAACGAAGATAATGACGATAATAACGACGACATTATCGTCGATGATTATGACAAAATAACGACGATATTAACGACCATAATTATGAGGATGATAAGGATGATAACAACGATGATAATGACGATAATAACGACAACATTAACGACGATGTTTATGACAAAATAACGACGATATTAACGACGATAATTATGAGGATGATAAGGACGATAACAACGATGATAATGACGATATTAACGACGATATTAACGACGATAATAACGACGATATTAACGACGATAATAAAGACAATAAAAAGAAGATAATGACAATAATAACGACGATATTATCGATGATACTTATGACGATAACAACGTAGATAATGACGATAATAACGACGACATTAACGACGATGATTATGACAAAATAACGACGATATTAACGACGATAATTATGAGGATGATAAGGACGATAACAACGATGATAATGACGATATTAACGACGATAATAACGACGTTAATAACGACGATAAAAAGAAGATAATGACAATAAGAACGACGATATTATCGATGATATTTATGACGATAACAACGTAGATAATGACGAAAATAACGACGACATTAACGACGATGATTATGACAAAATAACGACGATATTAACGACGATAATTATGAGGATGATAAGGACGATAACAACGATGATAATGACGATATTAACGACGACATTAACGACGATGATTGTGACAAAATAACGACGATAATTATGAGGATAATAAGGACGATAACAACGATGATAATAACGATATTAACGACGATAATAACGACGATATTAACGACGATAATAACGTTGATAATAACGACGATAAAAAGAAGATAATGACAATAATAACGACGATATTATCGATGATATTTATGACGATAACAACGTAGATAATGACGATAATAACGACGACATTAACGACGATGATTATGACAAAATAACGACGATATTAACGACGATAATTATGAGGATGATAAGGACGATAACAACGATGATAATGACGATAATAACGACGACATTAGCGACGATGTTTATGACAAAATAACGACGATATTAACGACGATAATTATGAGGATAATAAGGACGATAACAACGATTATAATGACGATATTAACGACGATATTAACGACGATAATAACGACGATATTAACGACGATAATAAAGACAATAAAAAGAAGATAATGACAATAATAACGACGATATTAACGATAATATTTATGACGATAACAACGTAGATAATGACGAAAATAACGACGACATTAACGACGATGATTATGACAAAATAACGGCGATATTAACGACGATAATTATGAGGATGATAAGGACGATAACAACGATGATAATGACGATATTAACGACGATAATAACGACGATATTAACGACGATAATAACGTTGATAATAACGACGATAAAAAGAAGATAATGACAATAATAACGACGATATTATCGATGATATTTATGACGATAACAACGTAGATAATGACGATAATAACGACGACATTAACGACGATGATTATGACAAAATAACGACGATATTAACGACGATAATTATGAGGATGATAAGGACGATAACAACGATGATAATGACGATATTAACGACGATATTAACGACGATAATAACGACGTTAATAACGACGATAAAAAGAAGATAATGACAATAATAACGACGATATTATCGATGATATTTATGACGATAACAACGTAGATAATGACGATAATAACGACGACATTAACGACGATGATTATGACAAAATATCGACGATATTAACGACGATAATTATGAGGATAATAAGGACGATAACAACGATGATTATGACGATATTAACGACGATATTAACGACGATAATAACGACGATATTAACGACGATAATAAAGACAATAAAAAGAAGATAATGACAATAATAACGACGATATTAACGATAATATTTATGACGATAACAACGTAGATAATGACGAAAATAACGACGACATTAACGACGATGATTATGACAAAATAACGGCGATATTAACGACGATAATTATGAGGATGATAAGGACGATAACAACGATGATAATGACGATATTAACGACGATATTAACGACGATAATAACGACGATATTAACGACGATAATAAAGACAATAAAAAGAAGATAATGACAATAATAACGACGATATTATCGATGATATTTATGACGATAACAACGTAGATAATGACGATAATAACGACGACATTAACGACGATGATTATGACAAAATAACGACGATATTAACGATGATAATTATGACGATAACAACGAAGATAATGACGATAATAACGACGACATTATCGTCGATGATTATGACAAAATAACGACGATATTAACGACGATAATTATGAGGATGATAAGGATGATAACAACGATGATAATGACGATAATAACGACGACATTAACGACGATGTTTATGACAAAATAACGACGATATTAACGACGATAATTATGAGGATAATAAGGACGATAACAACGATTATAATGACGATATTAACGACGATATTAACGACGATAATAACGACGTTAAAAACGACGATAAAAAGAAGATAATGACAATAATAACGACGATATTATCGATGATATTTATGACGATAACAACGTAGATAATGACGATAATAACGACGACATTAACGACGATGATTATGACAAAATAACGACGATAATTATGAGGATGATAAGGACGATAACAACGATGATAATGACGATATTAACGACGATATTAACGACGATAATAACGACGATATTAACGACGATAATAAAGACAATAAAAAGAAGATAATGACAATAATAACGACGATATTATCGATGATATTTATGACGATAACAACGTAGATAATGACGATAATAACGACGACATTAACGACGATGATTATGACAAAATAACGACGATATTAACGACGATAATTATGAGGATGATAAGGACGATAACAACGATGATAATGACGATATTAACGACGATAATAACGACGTTAATAACGACGATAAAAAGAAGATAATGACAATAAGAACGACGATATTATCGATGATATTTATGACGATAACAACGTAGATAATGACGAAAATAACGACGACATTAACGACGATGATTATGACAAAATAACGACGATATTAACGACGATAATTATGAGGATGATAAGGACGATAACAACGATGATAATGACGATATTAACGACGACATTAACGACGATGATTGTGACAAAATAACGACGATAATTATGAGGATAATAAGGACGATAACAACGATGATAATAACGATATTAACGACGATAATAACGACGATATTAACGACGATAATAACGTTGTTAATAACGACGATAAAAAGAAGATAATGACAATAATAACGACGATATTATCGATGATATTTATGACGATAACAACGTAGATAATGACGATAATAACGACGACATTAACGACGATGATTATGACAAAATAACGACGATATTAACGACGATAATTATGAGGATAATAAGGACGATGACAACGATGATAATGACGATAATAACGACGATAATAACGACGTTAATAACGACGATAAAAAGAAGATAATGACAATAAGAACGACGATATTATCGATGATATTTATGACGATAACAACGTAGATAATGACGAAAATAACGACGACATTAACGACGATGATTATGACAAAATAACGACGATATTAACGACGATAATTATGAGGATGATAAGGACGATAACAACGATGATAATGACGATATTAACGACGACATTAACGACGATGATTGTGACAAAATAACGACGATAATTATGAGGATAATAAGGACGATAACAACGATGATAATAACGATATTAACGACGATAATAACGACGATATTAACGACGATAATAACGTTGTTAATAACGACGATAAAAAGAAGATAATGACAATAATAACGACGATATTATCGATGATATTTATGACGATAACAACGTAGATAATGACGATAATAACGACGACATTAACGACGATGATTATGACAAAATAACGACGATATTAACGACGATAATTATGAGGATAATAAGGACGATAACAACGATTATAATGACGATATTAACGACGATATTAACGACGATAATAACGACGTTAATAACGACGATAAAAAGAAGATAATGACAATAATAACGACGATATTAACGATAATATTTATGACGATAACAACGTAGATAATGACGAAAATAACGACGACATTAACGACGATGATTATGACAAAATAACGGCGATATTAACGACGATAATTATGAGGATGATAAGGACGATAACAACGATGATAATGACGATATTAACGACGATATTAACGACGATAATAACGACGATATTAACGACGATAATAAAGACAATAAAAAGAAGATAATGACAATAATAACGACGATATTATCGATGATATTTATGACGATAACAACGTAGATAATGACGATAATAACGACGACATTAACGACGATGATTATGACAAAATAACGACGATATTAACGATGATAATTATGACGATAACAACGAAGATAATGACGATAATAACGACGACATTATCGTCGATGATTATGACAAAATAACGACGATATTAACGACGATAATTATGAGGATGATAAGGATGATAACAACGATGATAATGACGATAATAACGACGACATTAACGACGATGTTTATGACAAAATAACGACGATATTAACGACGATAATTATGAGGATAATAAGGACGATAACAACGATTATAATGACGATATTAACGACGATATTAACGACGATAATAACGACGTTAAAAACGACGATAAAAAGAAGATAATGACAATAATAACGACGATATTATCGATGATATTTATGACGATAACAACGTAGATAATGACGATAATAACGACGACATTAACGACGATGATTATGACAAAATAACGACGATAATTATGAGGATGATAAGGACGATAACAACGATGATAATGACGATATTAACGACGATATTAACGACGATAATAACGACGATATTAACGACGATAATAAAGACAATAAAAAGAAGATAATGACAATAATAACGACGATATTATCGATGATATTTATGACGATAACAACGTAGATAATGACGATAATAACGACGACATTAACGACGATGATTATGACAAAATAACGACGATATTAACGACGATAATTATGAGGATGATAAGGACGATAACAACGATGATAATGACGATATTAACGACGATAATAACGACGTTAATAACGACGATAAAAAGAAGATAATGACAATAAGAACGACGATATTATCGATGATATTTATGACGATAACAACGTAGATAATGACGAAAATAACGACGACATTAACGACGATGATTATGACAAAATAACGACGATATTAACGACGATAATTATGAGGATGATAAGGACGATAACAACGATGATAATGACGATATTAACGACGACATTAACGACGATGATTGTGACAAAATAGCGACGATAATTATGAGGATAATAAGGACGATAACAACGATGATAACAACGATTATAATGACGATATTAACGACGATATTAACGACGATAATAACGACGTTAAAAACGACGATAAAAAGAAGATAATGACAATAATAACGACGATATTATCGATGATATTTATGACGATAACAACGTAGATAATGACGATAATAACGACGACATTAACGACGATGATTATGACAAAATAACGACGATATTAACGACGATAATTATGAGGATGATAAGGACGATAACAACGATGATAATGACGATATTAACGACGATATTAACGACGATAATAACGACGATATTAACGACGATAATAAAGACAATAAAAAGAAGATAATGACAATAATAACGACGATATTATCGATGATATTTATGACGATAACAACGTAGATAATGACGATAATAACGACGACATTAACGACGATGATTATGACAAAATAACGACGATATTAACGACGATAATTATGAGGATGATAAGGACGATAACAACGATGATAATGACGATATTAACGACGATAATAACGACGTTAATAACGACGATAAAAAGAAGATAATGACAATAAGAACGACGATATTATCGATGATATTTATGACGATAACAACGTAGATAATGACGATAATAACGACGACATTAACGACGATGATTATGACAAAATAACGACGATATTAACGACGATAATTATGAGGATGATAAGGACGATAACAACGATGATAATGACGATATTAACGACGATAATAACGACGTTAATAACGACGATAAAAAGAAGATAATGACAATAAGAACGACGATATTATCGATGATATTTATGACGATAACAACGTAGATAATGACGAAAATAACGACGACATTAACGACGATGATTATGACAAAATAACGACGATATTAACGACGATAATTATGAGGATGATAAGGACGATAACAACGATGATAATGACGATATTAACGACGATAATAACGACGATATTAACGACGATAATAACGTTGATAATAACGACGATAAAAAGAAGATAATGACAATAATAACGACGATATTATCGATGATATTTATGACGATAACAACGTAGATAATGACGATAATAACGACGACATTAACGACGATGATTATGACAAAATAACGACGATATTAACGACGATAATTATGAGGATGATAAGGACGATAACAACGATGATAATGCCGATATTAACGACGATATTAACGACGATAATAACGACGTTAATAACGACGATAAAAAGAAGATAATGACAATAATAACGACGATATTATCGATGATATTTATGACGATAACAACGTAGATAATGACGATAATAACGACGACATTAACGACGATGATTATGACAAAATAACGACGATATTAACGACGATAATTATGAGGATGATAAGGACGATAACAACGATGATAATGACGATATTAACGACGATATTAACGACGATAATAACGACGTTAATAACGACGATAAAAAGAAGATAATGACAATAATAACGACGATATTATCGATGATATTTATGACGATAACAACGTAGATAATGACGATAATAACGACGACATTAACGACGATGATTATGACAAAATAACGACGATATTAACGACGATAATTATGAGGATGATAAGGACGATAACAACGATGATAATGACGATATTAACGACGATAATAACGACGATATTAACGACGTTAATAACGACGATAAAAAGAAGATAATGACAATAATAACGACGATATTATCGATGATATTTATGACGATAACAACGTAGATAATGACGATAATAACGACGACATTAACGACGATGATTATGACAAAATAACGACGATATTAACGACGATAATTATGAGGATGATAAGGACGATAACAACGATGATAATGACGATATTAACGACGATAATAACGACGATATTAACGACGATAATAACGTTGATAATAACGACGATAAAAAGAAGATAATGACAATAATAACGACGATATTATCGATGATATTTATGACGATAACAACGTAGATAATGACGATAATAACGACGACATTAACGACGATGATTATGACAAAATAACGACGATATTAACGACGATAATTATGAGGATGATAAGGACGATAACAACGATGATAATGACGATATTAACGACGATAATAACGACGTTAATAACGACGATAAAAAGAAGATAATGACAATAAGAACGACGATATTATCGATGATATTTATGACGATAACAACGTAGATAATGACGAAAATAACGACGACATTAACGACGATGATTATGACAAAATAACGACGATATTAACGACGATAATTATGAGGATGATAAGGACGATAACAACGATGATAATGACGATATTAACGACGACATTAACGACGATGATTGTGACAAAATAACGACGATAATTATGAGGATAATAAGGACGATAACAACGATGATAATAACGATATTAACGACGATAATAACGACGATATTAACGACGATAATAACGTTGTTAATAACGACGATAAAAAGAAGATAATGACAATAATAACGACGATATTATCGATGATATTTATGACGATAACAACGTAGATAATGACGATAATAACGACGACATTAACGACGATGATTATGACAAAATAACGACGATATTAACGACGATAATTATGAGGATGATAAGGACGATAACAACGATGATAATGACGATATTAACGACGATATTAACGACGATAATAACGACGATATTAACGACGATAATAAAGACAATAAAAAGAAGATAATGACAATAATAACGACGATATTATCGATGATATTTATGACGATAACAACGTAGATAATGACGATAATAACGACGACATTAACGACGATGATTATGACAAAATAACGACGATATTAACGACGATAATTATGAGGATGATAAGGACGATAACAACGATGATAATGACGATATTAACGACGATAATAACGACGTTAATAACGACGATAAAAAGAAGATAATGACAATAAGAACGACGATATTATCGATGATATTTATGACGATAACAACGTAGATAATGACGATAATAACGACGACATTAACGACGATGATTATGACAAAATAACGACGATATTAACGACGATAATTATGAGGATGATAAGGACGATAACAACGATGATAATGACGATATTAACGACGATAATAACGACGTTAATAACGACGATAAAAAGAAGATAATGACAATAAGAACGACGATATTATCGATGATATTTATGACGATAACAACGTAGATAATGACGAAAATAACGACGACATTAACGACGATGATTATGACAAAATAACGACGATATTAACGACGATAATTATGAGGATGATAAGGACGATAACAACGA
The DNA here is from genome assembly GCA_911387685.1 of Dolichovespula media. Taxonomy (NCBI): domain Eukaryota; kingdom Metazoa; phylum Arthropoda; class Insecta; order Hymenoptera; family Vespidae; genus Dolichovespula; species Dolichovespula media. The sequence continues at coordinate 17,166 of CAJVQJ010000039.1, forward strand.
TGATAATGACGATATTAACGACGATAATAACGACGATATTAACGACGATAATAACGTTGATAATAACGACGATAAAAAGAAGATAATGACAATAATAACGACGATATTATCGATGATATTTATGACGATAACAACGTAGATAATGACGATAATAACGACGACATTAACGACGATGATTATGACAAAATAACGACGATATTAACGACGATAATTATGAGGATGATAAGGACGATAACAACGATGATAATGACGATATTAACGACGATATTAACGACGATAATAACGACGTTAATAACGACGATAAAAAGAAGATAATGACAATAATAACGACGATATTATCGATGATATTTATGACGATAACAACGTAGATAATGACGATAATAACGACGACATTAACGACGATGATTATGACAAAATAACGACGATATTAACGACGATAATTATGAGGATGATAAGGACGATAACAACGATGATAATGACGATATTAACGACGATATTAACGACGATAATAACGACGTTAATAACGACGATAAAAAGAAGATAATGACAATAATAACGACGATATTATCGATGATATTTATGACGATAACAACGTAGATAATGACGATAATAACGACGACATTAACGACGATGATTATGACAAAATAACGACGATATTAACGACGATAATTATGAGGATGATAAGGACGATAACAACGATGATAATGACGATATTAACGACGATAATAACGACGATATTAACGACGATAATAACGTTGATAATAACGACGATAAAAAGAAGATAATGACAATAATAACGACGATATTATCGATGATATTTATGACGATAACAACGTAGATAATGACGATAATAACGACGACATTAACGACGATGATTATGACAAAATAACGACGATATTAACGACGATAATTATGAGGATGATAAGGACGATAACAACGATGATAATGACGATATTAACGACGATATTAACGACGATAATAACGACGTTAATAACGACGATAAAAAGAAGATAATGACAATAATAACGACGATATTATCGATGATATTTATGACGATAACAACGTAGATAATGACGATAATAACGACGACATTAACGACGATGATTATGACAAAATAACGACGATATTAACGACGATAATTATGAGGATGATAAGGACGATAACAACGATGATAATGACGATATTAACGACGATAATAACGACGTTAATAACGACGATAAAAAGAAGATAATGACAATAAGAACGACGATATTATCGATGATATTTATGACGATAACAACGTAGATAATGACGAAAATAACGACGACATTAACGACGATGATTATGACAAAATAACGACGATATTAACGACGATAATTATGAGGATGATAAGGACGATAACAACGATGATAATGACGATATTAACGACGACATTAACGACGATGATTGTGACAAAATAACGACGATAATTATGAGGATAATAAGGACGATAACAACGATGATAATAACGATATTAACGACGATAATAACGACGATATTAACGACGATAATAACGTTGTTAATAACGACGATAAAAAGAAGATAATGACAATAATAACGACGATATTATCGATGATATTTATGACGATAACAACGTAGATAATGACGATAATAACGACGACATTAACGACGATGATTATGACAAAATAACGACGATATTAACGACGATAATTATGAGGATAATAAGGACGATAACAACGATTATAATGACGATATTAACGACGATATTAACGACGATAATAACGACGTTAATAACGACGATAAAAAGAAGATAATGACAATAATAACGACGATATTAACGATAATATTTATGACGATAACAACGTAGATAATGACGAAAATAACGACGACATTAACGACGATGATTATGACAAAATAACGGCGATATTAACGACGATAATTATGAGGATGATAAGGACGATAACAACGATGATAATGACGATATTAACGACGATATTAACGACGATAATAACGACGATATTAACGACGATAATAAAGACAATAAAAAGAAGATAATGACAATAATAACGACGATATTATCGATGATATTTATGACGATAACAACGTAGATAATGACGATAATAACGACGACATTAACGACGATGATTATGACAAAATAACGACGATATTAAAGATAATATTTATGACGATAACAACGAAGATAATGACGATAATAACGACGACATTATCGTCGATGATTATGACAAAATAACGACGATATTAACGACGATAATTATGAGGATGATAAGGATGATAACAACGATGATAATGACGATAATAACGACGACATTAACGACGATGTTTATGACAAAATAACGACGATATTAACGACGATAATTATGAGGATAATAAGGACGATAACAACGATTATAATGACGATATTAACGACGATATTAACGACGATAATAACGACGTTAAAAACGACGATAAAAAGAAGATAATGACAATAATAACGACGATATTATCGATGATATTTATGACGATAACAACGTAGATAATGACGATAATAACGACGACATTAACGACGATGATTATGACAAAATAACGACGATAATTATGAGGATGATAAGGACGATAACAACGATGATAATGACGATATTAACGACGATATTAACGACGATAATAACGACGATATTAACGACGATAATAAAGACAATAAAAAGAAGATAATGACAATAATAACGACGATATTATCGATGATATTTATGACGATAACAACGTAGATAATGACGATAATAACGACGACATTAACGACGATGATTATGACAAAATAACGACGATATTAACGACGATAATTATGAGGATGATAAGGACGATAACAACGATGATAATGACGATATTAACGACGATAATAACGACGTTAATAACGACGATAAAAAGAAGATAATGACAATAAGAACGACGATATTATCGATGATATTTATGACGATAACAACGTAGATAATGACGAAAATAACGACGACATTAACGACGATGATTATGACAAAATAACGACGATATTAACGACGATAATTATGAGGATGATAAGGACGATAACAACGATGATAATGACGATATTAACGACGACATTAACGACGATGATTGTGACAAAATAGCGACGATAATTATGAGGATAATAAGGACGATAACAACGATGATAACAACGATTATAATGACGATATTAACGACGATATTAACGACGATAATAACGACGTTAAAAACGACGATAAAAAGAAGATAATGACAATAATAACGACGATATTATCGATGATATTTATGACGATAACAACGTAGATAATGACGATAATAACGACGACATTAACGACGATGATTATGACAAAATAACGACGATATTAACGACGATAATTATGAGGATGATAAGGACGATAACAACGATGATAATGACGATATTAACGACGATAATAACGACGTTAATAACGACGATAAAAAGAAGATAATGACAATAAGAACGACGATATTATCGATGATATTTATGACGATAACAACGTAGATAATGACGATAATAACGACGACATTAACGACGATGATTATGACAAAATAACGACGATATTAACGACGATAATTATGAGGATGATAAGGACGATAACAACGATGATAATGACGATATTAACGACGATATTAACGACGATAATAACGACGTTAATAACGACGATAAAAAGAAGATAATGACAATAATAACGACGATATTATCGATGATATTTATGACGATAACAACGTAGATAATGACGATAATAACGACGACATTAACGACGATGATTATGACAAAATAACGACGATATTAACGACGATAATTATGAGGATGATAAGGACGATAACAACGATGATAATGACGATATTAACGACGATATTAACGACGATAATAACGACGTTAATAACGACGATAAAAAGAAGATAATGACAATAATAACGACGATATTATCGATGATATTTATGACGATAACAACGTAGATAATGACGATAATAACGACGACATTAACGACGATGATTATGACAAAATAACGACGATATTAACGACGATAATTATGAGGATGATAAGGACGATAACAACGATGATAATGACGATATTAACGACGATAATAACGACGATATTAACGACGTTAATAACGACGATAAAAAGAAGATAATGACAATAATAACGACGATATTATCGATGATATTTATGACGATAACAACGTAGATAATGACGATAATAACGACGACATTAACGACGATGATTATGACAAAATAACGACGATATTAACGACGATAATTATGAGGATGATAAGGACGATAACAACGATGATAATGACGATATTAACGACGATAATAACGACGATATTAACGACGATAATAACGTTGATAATAACGACGATAAAAAGAAGATAATGACAATAATAACGACGATATTATCGATGATATTTATGACGATAACAACGTAGATAATGACGATAATAACGACGACATTAACGACGATGATTATGACAAAATAACGACGATATTAACGACGATAATTATGAGGATGATAAGGACGATAACAACGATGATAATGACGATATTAACGACGATATTAACGACGATAATAACGACGTTAATAACGACGATAAAAAGAAGATAATGACAATAATAACGACGATATTATCGATTATATTTATGACGATAACAACGTAGATAATGACGATAATAACGACGACATTAACGACGATGATTATGACAAAATAACGACGATATTAACGACGATAATTATGAGGATGATAAGGACGATAACAACGATGATAATGACGATATTAACGACGATATTAACGACGATAATAACGACGTTAATAACGACGATAAAAAGAAGATAATGACAATAATAACGACGATATTATCGATGATATTTATGACGATAACAACTTAGATAATGACGATAATAACGACGACATTAACGACGATGATTATGACAAAATAACGACGATATTAACGACGATAATTATGAGGATGATAAGGACGATAACAACGATGATAATGACGATATTAACGACGATAATAACGACGATATTAACGACGATAATAACGTTGATAATAACGACGATAAAAAGAAGATAATGACAATAATAACGACGATATTATCGATGATATTTATGACGATAACAACGTAGATAATGACGATAATAACGACGACATTAACGACGATGATTATGACAAAATAACGACGATATTAACGACGATAATTATGAGGATGATAAGGACGATAACAACGATGATAATGACGATATTAACGACGATATTAACGACGATAATAACGACGTTAATAACGACGATAAAAAGAAGATAATGACAATAATAACGACGATATTATCGATGATATTTATGACGATAACAACGTAGATAATGACGATAATAACGACGACATTAACGACGATGATTATGACAAAATAACGACGATATTAACGACGATAATTATGAGGATAATAAGGACGATAACAACGATGATTATGACGATATTAACGACGATATTAACGACGATAATAACGACGATATTAACGACGATAATAAAGACAATAAAAAGAAGATAATGACAATAATAACGACGATATTAACGATAATATTTATGACGATAACAACGTAGATAATGACGAAAATAACGACGACATTAACGACGATGATTATGACAAAATAACGGCGATATTAACGACGATAATTATGAGGATGATAAGGACGATAACAACGATGATAATGACGATATTAACGACGATATTAACGACGATAATAACGACGATATTAACGACGATAATAAAGACAATAAAAAGAAGATAATGACAATAATAACGACGATATTATCGATGATATTTATGACGATAACAACGTAGATAATGACGATAATAACGACGACATTAACGACGATGATTATGACAAAATAACGACGATATTAACGATGATAATTATGACGATAACAACGAAGATAATGACGATAATAACGACGACATTATCGTCGATGATTATGACAAAATAACGACGATATTAACGACGATAATTATGAGGATGATAAGGATGATAACAACGATGATAATGACGATAATAACGACGACATTAACGACGATGTTTATGACAAAATAACGACGATATTAACGACGATAATTATGAGGATAATAAGGACGATAACAACGATTATAATGACGATATTAACGACGATATTAACGACGATAATAACGACGTTAAAAACGACGATAAAAAGAAGATAATGACAATAATAACGACGATATTATCGATGATATTTATGACGATAACAACGTAGATAATGACGATAATAACGACGACATTAACGACGATGATTATGACAAAATAACGACGATAATTATGAGGATGATAAGGACGATAACAACGATGATAATGACGATATTAACGACGATATTAACGACGATAATAACGACGATATTAACGACGATAATAAAGACAATAAAAAGAAGATAATGACAATAATAACGACGATATTATCGATGATATTTATGACGATAACAACGTAGATAATGACGATAATAACGACGACATTAACGACGATGATTATGACAAAATAACGACGATATTAACGACGATAATTATGAGGATGATAAGGACGATAACAACGATGATAATGACGATATTAACGACGATAATAACGACGTTAATAACGACGATAAAAAGAAGATAATGACAATAAGAACGACGATATTATCGATGATATTTATGACGATAACAACGTAGATAATGACGAAAATAACGACGACATTAACGACGATGATTATGACAAAATAACGACGATAATTATGAGGATGATAAGGACGATAACAACGATGATAATGACGATATTAACGACGACATTAACGACGATGATTGTGACAAAATAACGACGATAATTATGAGGATAATAAGGACGATAACAACGATGATAACAACGATTATAATGACGATATTAACGACGATATTAACGACGATAATAACGACGTTAAAAACGACGATAAAAAGAAGATAATGACAATAATAACGACGATATTATCGATGATATTTATGACGATAACAACGTAGATAATGACGATAATAACGACGACATTAACGACGATGATTATGACAAAATAACGACGATATTAACGACGATAATTATGAGGATAATAAGGACGATAACAACGATGATTATGACGATATTAACGACGATATTAACGACGATAATAACGACGATATTAACGACGATAATAAAGACAATAAAAAGAAGATAATGACAATAATAACGACGATATTAACGATAATATTTATGACGATAACAACGTAGATAATGACGAAAATAACGACGACATTAACGACGATGATTATGACAAAATAACGGCGATATTAACGACGATAATTATGAGGATGATAAGGACGATAACAACGATGATAATGACGATATTAACGACGATATTAACGACGATAATAACGACGATATTAACGACGATAATAAAGACAATAAAAAGAAGATAATGACAATAATAACGACGATATTATCGATGATATTTATGACGATAACAACGTAGATAATGACGATAATAACGACGACATTAACGACGATGATTATGACAAAATAACGACGATATTAACGATGATAATTATGACGATAACAACGAAGATAATGACGATAATAACGACGACATTATCGTCGATGATTATGACAAAATAACGACGATATTAACGACGATAATTATGAGGATGATAAGGATGATAACAACGATGATAATGACGATAATAACGACGACATTAACGACGATGTTTATGACAAAATAACGACGATATTAACGACGATAATTATGAGGATAATAAGGACGATAACAACGATTATAATGACGATATTAACGACGATATTAACGACGATAATAACGACGTTAAAAACGACGATAAAAAGAAGATAATGACAATAATAACGACGATATTATCGATGATATTTATGACGATAACAACGTAGATAATGACGATAATAACGACGACATTAACGACGATGATTATGACAAAATAACGACGATATTAACGATGATAATTATGACGATAACAACGAAGATAATGACGATAATAACGACGACATTATCGTCGATGATTATGACAAAATAACGACGATATTAACGACGATAATTATGAGGATGATAAGGATGATAACAACGATGATAATGACGATAATAACGACGACATTAACGACGATGTTTATGACAAAATAACGACGATATTAACGACGATAATTATGAGGATAATAAGGACGATAACAACGATTATAATGACGATATTAACGACGATATTAACGACGATAATAACGACGTTAAAAACGACGATAAAAAGAAGATAATGACAATAATAACGACGATATTATCGATGATATTTATGACGATAACAACGTAGATAATGACGATAATAACGACGACATTAACGACGATGATTATGACAAAATAACGACGATAATTATGAGGATGATAAGGACGATAACAACGATGATAATGACGATATTAACGACGATATTAACGACGATAATAACGACGATATTAACGACGATAATAAAGACAATAAAAAGAAGATAATGACAATAATAACGACGATATTATCGATGATATTTATGACGATAACAACGTAGATAATGACGATAATAACGACGACATTAACGACGATGATTATGACAAAATAACGACGATATTAACGACGATAATTATGAGGATGATAAGGACGATAACAACGATGATAATGACGATATTAACGACGATAATAACGACGTTAATAACGACGATAAAAAGAAGATAATGACAATAAGAACGACGATATTATCGATGATATTTATGACGATAACAACGTAGATAATGACGAAAATAACGACGACATTAACGACGATGATTATGACAAAATAACGACGATATTAACGACGATAATTATGAGGATGATAAGGACGATAACAACGATGATAATGACGATATTAACGACGACATTAACGACGATGATTGTGACAAAATAACGACGATAATTATGAGGATAATAAGGACGATAACAACGATGATAACAACGATTATAATGACGATATTAACGACGATATTAACGACGATAATAACGACGTTAAAAACGACGATAAAAAGAAGATAATGACAATAATAACGACGATATTATCGATGATATTTATGACGATAACAACGTAGATAATGACGAAAATAACGACGACATTAACGACGATGATTATGACAAAATAACGGCGATATTAACGACGATAATTATGAGGATGATAAGGACGATAACAACGATGATAATGACGATATTAACGACGATATTAACGACGATAATAACGACGATATTAACGACGATAATAAAGACAATAAAAAGAAGATAATGACAATAATAACGACGATATTATCGATGATATTTATGACGATAACAACGTAGATAATGACGATAATAACGACGACATTAACGACGATGATTATGACAAAATAACGACGATATTAACGATGATAATTATGACGATAACAACGAAGATAATGACGATAATAACGACGACATTATCGTCGATGATTATGACAAAATAACGACGATATTAACGACGATAATTATGAGGATGATAAGGATGATAACAACGATGATAATGACGATAATAACGACGACATTAACGACGATGTTTATGACAAAATAACGACGATATTAACGACGATAATTATGAGGATAATAAGGACGATAACAACGATTATAATGACGATATTAACGACGATATTAACGACGTTAATAACGACGATAAAAAGAAGATAATGACAATAAGAACGACGATATTATCGATGATATTTATGACGATAACAACGTAGATAATGACGAAAATAACGACGACATTAACGACGATGATTATGACAAAATAACGACGATATTAACGACGATAATTATGAGGATGATAAGGACGATAACAACGATGATAATGACGATATTAACGACGACATTAACGACGATGATTGTGACAAAATAACGACGATAATTATGAGGATAATAAGGACGATAACAACGATGATAACAACGATTATAATGACGATATTAACGACGATATTAACGACGATAATAACGACGTTAAAAACGACGATAAAAAGAAGATAATGACAATAATAACGACGATATTATCGATGATATTTATGACGATAACAACGTAGATAATGACGATAATAACGACGACATTAACGACGATGATTATGACAAAATAACGACGATATTAACGACGATAATTATGAGGATAATAAGGACGATAACAACGATGATTATGACGATATTAACGACGATATTAACGACGATAATAACGACGATATTAACGACGATAATAAAGACAATAAAAAGAAGATAATGACAATAATAACGACGATATTAACGATAATATTTATGACGATAACAACGTAGATAATGACGAAAATAACGACGACATTAACGACGATGATTATGACAAAATAACGGCGATATTAACGACGATAATTATGAGGATGATAAGGACGATAACAACGATGATAATGACGATATTAACGACGATATTAACGACGATAATAACGACGATATTAACGACGATAATAAAGACAATAAAAAGAAGATAATGACAATAATAACGACGATATTATCGATGATATTTATGACGATAACAACGTAGATAATGACGATAATAACGACGACATTAACGACGATGATTATGACAAAATAACGACGATATTAACGATGATAATTATGACGATAACAACGAAGATAATGACGATAATAACGACGACATTATCGTCGATGATTATGACAAAATAACGACGATATTAACGACGATAATTATGAGGATGATAAGGATGATAACAACGATGATAATGACGATAATAACGACGACATTAACGACGATGTTTATGACAAAATAACGACGATATTAACGACGATAATTATGAGGATAATAAGGACGATAACAACGATTATAATGACGATATTAACGACGATATTAACGACGATAATAACGACGTTAAAAACGACGATAAAAAGAAGATAATGACAATAATAACGACGATATTATCGATGATATTTATGACGATAACAACGTAGATAATGACGATAATAACGACGACATTAACGACGATGATTATGACAAAATAACGACGATAATTATGAGGATGATAAGGACGATAACAACGATGATAATGACGATATTAACGACGATATTAACGACGATAATAACGACGATATTAACGACGATAATAAAGACAATAAAAAGAAGATAATGACAATAATAACGACGATATTATCGATGATATTTATGACGATAACAACGTAGATAATGACGATAATAACGACGACATTAACGACGATGATTATGACAAAATAACGACGATATTAACGACGATAATTATGAGGATGATAAGGACGATAACAACGATGATAATGACGATATTAACGACGATAATAACGACGTTAATAACGACGATAAAAAGAAGATAATGACAATAAGAACGACGATATTATCGATGATATTTATGACGATAACAACGTAGATAATGACGAAAATAACGACGACATTAACGACGATGATTATGACAAAATAACGACGATATTAACGACGATAATTATGAGGATGATAAGGACGATAACAACGATGATAATGACGATATTAACGACGACATTAACGACGATGATTGTGACAAAATAACGACGATAATTATGAGGATAATAAGGACGATAACAACGATGATAACAACGATTATAATGACGATATTAACGACGATATTAACGACGATAATAACGACGTTAAAAACGACGATAAAAAGAAGATAATGACAATAATAACGACGATATTATCGATGATATTTATGACGATAACAACGTAGATAATGACGAAAATAACGACGACATTAACGACGATGATTATGACAAAATAACGGCGATATTAACGACGATAATTATGAGGATGATAAGGACGATAACAACGATGATAATGACGATATTAACGACGATATTAACGACGATAATAACGACGATATTAACGACGATAATAAAGACAATAAAAAGAAGATAATGACAATAATAACGACGATATTATCGATGATATTTATGACGATAACAACGTAGATAATGACGATAATAACGACGACATTAACGACGATGATTATGACAAAATAACGACGATATTAACGATGATAATTATGACGATAACAACGAAGATAATGACGATAATAACGACGACATTATCGTCGATGATTATGACAAAATAACGACGATATTAACGACGATAATTATGAGGATGATAAGGATGATAACAACGATGATAATGACGATAATAACGACGACATTAACGACGATGTTTATGACAAAATAACGACGATATTAACGACGATAATTATGAGGATAATAAGGACGATAACAACGATTATAATGACGATATTAACGACGATATTAACGACGATAATAACGACGTTAAAAACGACGATAAAAAGAAGATAATGACAATAATAACGACGATATTATCGATGATATTTATGACGATAACAACGTAGATAATGACGATAATAACGACGACATTAACGACGATGATTATGACAAAATAACGACGATAATTATGAGGATGATAAGGACGATAACAACGATGATAATGACGATATTAACGACGATATTAACGACGATAATAACGACGATATTAACGACGATAATAAAGACAATAAAAAGAAGATAATGACAATAATAACGACGATATTATCGATGATATTTATGACGATAACAACGTAGATAATGACGATAATAACGACGACATTAACGACGATGATTATGACAAAATAACGACGATATTAACGACGATAATTATGAGGATGATAAGGACGATAACAACGATGATAATGACGATATTAACGACGATAATAACGACGTTAATAACGACGATAAAAAGAAGATAATGACAATAAGAACGACGATATTATCGATGATATTTATGACGATAACAACGTAGATAATGACGAAAATAACGACGACATTAACGACGATGATTATGACAAAATAACGACGATATTAACGACGATAATTATGAGGATGATAAGGACGATAACAACGATGATAATGACGATATTAACGACGACATTAACGACGATGATTGTGACAAAATAACGACGATAATTATGAGGATAATAAGGACGATAACAACGATGATAACAACGATTATAATGACGATATTAACGACGATATTAACGACGATAATAACGACGTTAAAAACGACGATAAAAAGAAGATAATGACAATAATAACGACGATATTATCGATGATATTTATGACGATAACAACGTAGATAATGACGATAATAACGACGACATTAACGACGATGATTATGACAAAATAACGACGATATTAACGACGATAATTATGAGGATGATAAGGACGATAACAACGATGATAATGACGATATTAACGACGATATTAACGACGATAATAACGACGATATTAACGACGATAATAAAGACAATAAAAAGAAGATAATGACAATAATAACGACGATATTATCGATGATATTTATGACGATAACAACGTAGATAATGACGATAATAACGACGACATTAACGACGATGATTATGACAAAATAACGACGATATTAACGACGATAATTATGAGGATGATAAGGACGATAACAACGATGATAATGACGATATTAACGACGATAATAACGACGTTAATAACGACGATAAAAAGAAGATAATGACAATAAGAACGACGATATTATCGATGATATTTATGACGATGACAACGTAGATAATGACGATAATAACGACGACATTAACGACGATGATTATGACAAAATAACGACGATATTAACGACGATAATTATGAGGATGATAAGGACGATAACAACGATGATAATGACGATATTAACGACGATAATAACGACGTTAATAACGACGATAAAAAGAAGATAATGACAATAAGAACGACGATATTATCGATGATATTTATGACGATAACAACGTAGATAATGACGAAAATAACGACGACATTAACGACGATGATTATGACAAAATAACGACGATATTAACGACGATAATTATGAGGATGATAAGGACGATAACAACGATGATAATGACGATATTAACGACGACATTAACGACGATGATTGTGACAAAATAACGACGATAATTATGAGGATAATAAGGACGATAACAACGATGATAATAACGATATTAACGACGATAATAACGACGATATTAACGACGATAATAACGTTGATAATAACGACGATAAAAAGAAGATAATGACAATAATAACGACGATATTATCGATGATATTTATGACGATAACAACGTAGATAATGACGATAATAACGACGACATTAACGACGATGATTATGACAAAATAACGACGATATTAACGACGATAATTATGAGGATGATAAGGACGATAACAACGATGATAATGACGATAATAACGACGACATTAGCGACGATGTTTATGACAAAATAACGACGATATTAACGACGATAATTATGAGGATAATAAGGACGATAACAACGATTATAATGACGATATTAACGACGATATTAACGACGATAATAACGACGATATTAACGACGATAATAAAGACAATAAAAAGAAGATAATGACAATAATAACGACGATATTAACGATAATATTTATGACGATAACAACGTAGATAATGACGAAAATAACGACGACATTAACGACGATGATTATGACAAAATAACGGCGATATTAACGACGATAATTATGAGGATGATAAGGACGATAACAACGATGATAATGACGATATTAACGACGATAATAACGACGATATTAACGACGATAATAACGTTGATAATAACGACGATAAAAAGAAGATAATGACAATAATAACGACGATATTATCGATGATATTTATGACGATAACAACGTAGATAATGACGATAATAACGACGACATTAACGACGATGATTATGACAAAATAACGACGATATTAACGACGATAATTATGAGGATGATAAGGACGATAACAACGATGATAATGACGATATTAACGACGATATTAACGACGATAATAACGACGTTAATAACGACGATAAAAAGAAGATAATGACAATAATAACGACGATATTATCGATGATATTTATGACGATAACAACGTAGATAATGACGATAATAACGACGACATTAACGACGATGATTATGACAAAATAACGACGATATTAACGACGATAATTATGAGGATAATAAGGACGATAACAACGATGATTATGACGATATTAACGACGATATTAACGACGATAATAACGACGATATTAACGACGATAATAAAGACAATAAAAAGAAGATAATGACAATAATAACGACGATATTAACGATAATATTTATGACGATAACAACGTAGATAATGACGAAAATAACGACGACATTAACGACGATGATTATGACAAAATAACGGCGATATTAACGACGATAATTATGAGGATGATAAGGACGATAACAACGATGATAATGACGATATTAACGACGATATTAACGACGATAATAACGACGATATTAACGACGATAATAAAGACAATAAAAAGAAGATAATGACAATAATAACGACGATATTATCGATGATATTTATGACGATAACAACGTAGATAATGACGATAATAACGACGACATTAACGACGATGATTATGACAAAATAACGACGATATTAACGATGATAATTATGACGATAACAACGAAGATAATGACGATAATAACGACGACATTATCGTCGATGATTATGACAAAATAACGACGATATTAACGACGATAATTATGAGGATGATAAGGATGATAACAACGATGATAATGACGATAATAACGACGACATTAACGACGATGTTTATGACAAAATAACGACGATATTAACGACGATAATTATGAGGATAATAAGGACGATAACAACGATTATAATGACGATATTAACGACGATATTAACGACGATAATAACGACGTTAAAAACGACGATAAAAAGAAGATAATGACAATAATAACGACGATATTATCGATGATATTTATGACGATAACAACGTAGATAATGACGATAATAACGACGACATTAACGACGATGATTATGACAAAATAACGACGATAATTATGAGGATGATAAGGACGATAACAACGATGATAATGACGATATTAACGACGATATTAACGACGATAATAACGACGATATTAACGACGATAATAAAGACAATAAAAAGAAGATAATGACAATAATAACGACGATATTATCGATGATATTTATGACGATAACAACGTAGATAATGACGATAATAACGACGACATTAACGACGATGATTATGACAAAATAACGACGATATTAACGACGATAATTATGAGGATGATAAGGACGATAACAACGATGATAATGACGATATTAACGACGATAATAACGACGTTAATAACGACGATAAAAAGAAGATAATGACAATAAGAACGACGATATTATCGATGATATTTATGACGATAACAACGTAGATAATGACGAAAATAACGACGACATTAACGACGATGATTATGACAAAATAACGACGATATTAACGACGATAATTATGAGGATGATAAGGACGATAACAACGATGATAATGACGATATTAACGACGACATTAACGACGATGATTGTGACAAAATAACGACGATAATTATGAGGATAATAAGGACGATAACAACGATGATAACAACGATTATAATGACGATATTAACGACGATATTAACGACGATAATAACGACGTTAAAAACGACGATAAAAAGAAGATAATGACAATAATAACGACGATATTATCGATGATATTTATGACGATAACAACGTAGATAATGACGAAAATAACGACGACATTAACGACGATGATTATGACAAAATAACGGCGATATTAACGACGATAATTATGAGGATGATAAGGACGATAACAACGATGATAATGACGATATTAACGACGATATTAACGACGATAATAACGACGATATTAACGACGATAATAAAGACAATAAAAAGAAGATAATGACAATAATAACGACGATATTAACGATAATATTTATGACGATAACAACGTAGATAATGACGATAATAACGACGACATTAACGACGATGATTATGACAAAATAACGACGATAATTATGAGGATGATAAGGACGATAACAACGATGATAATGACGATATTAACGACGATATTAACGACGATAATAACGACGATATTAACGACGATAATAAAGACAATAAAAAGAAGATAATGACAATAATAACGACGATATTAACGATAATATTTATGACGATAACAACGTAGATAATGACGATAATAACGACGACATTAACGACGATGATTATGACAAAATAACGACGATATTAACGACGATAATTATGAGGATGATAAGGACGATAACAACGATGATAATGACGATAATAACGACGACATTAACGACGATGATTGTGACAAAATAACGACGATATTAACGACGATAATTATGAGGATAATAAGGACGATAACAACGATGATAATGACGATATTAACGACGATAATAACGACGATATTAACGACGATATTAACGTCGATAAAAAGAAGATAATGACAATAATAACGACGATATTAACGATGATAATTATGACGATAACAACGAAGATAATGACGATAATAACGACGACATTATCGTCGATGATTATGACAAAATAACGACGATATTAACGACGATAATTATGAGGATGATAAGGATGATAACAACGATGATAATGACGATAATAACGACGACATTAACGACGATGTTTATGACAAAATAACGACGATATTAACGACGATAATTATGAGGATAATAAGGACGATAACAACGATTATAATGACGATATTAACGACGATATTAACGACGATAATAACGACGTTAAAAACGACGATAAAAAGAAGATAATGACAATAATAACGACGATATTATCGATGATATTTATGACGATAACAACGTAGATAATGACGATAATAACGACGACATTAACGACGATGATTATGACAAAATAACGACGATAATTATGAGGATAATAAGGACGATAACAACGATGATAATGACGATATTAACGACGATATTAACGACGATAATAACGACGATATTAACGACGATAATAAAGACAATAAAAAGAAGATAATGACAATAATAACGACGATATTAACGATAATATTTATGAAGATAACAACGTAGATAATGACGAAAATAACGACGACATTAACGACGATGATTATGACAAAATAACGGCGATATTAACGACGATAATTATGAGGATGATAAGGACGATAACAACGATGATAATGACGATATTAACGATGACATTAACGACGAAGATTGTGACAAAATAACGACGATATTAACGACGATAATTATGAGGATAATAAGGACGATAACAACGATGATAATGACGATATTAACGACGATATTAACGACGATAATAACGACGATATTAACGACGATAATAAAGACAATAAAAAGAAGATAATGACAATAATAACGACGATATTAACGATAATATTTATGACGATAACAACGTAGATAATGACGATAATAACGACGACATTAACGACGATGATTATGACAAAATAACGACGATATTAACGATAATAATTATGAGGATGATAAGGACGATAACAACGATGATAATGACGATAATAACGACGACATTAACGACGATGATTGTGACAAAATAACGACGATATTAACGACGATAATTATGAGGATAATAAGGACGATAACAACGATGATAATGACGATATTAACGACGATAATAACGACGATATTAACGACGATAATAACGTCGATAAAAAGAAGATAATGACAATAATAACGACGATATTAACGATGATAATTATGACGATAACAACGAAGATAATGACGATAATAACGACGACATTATCGTCGATGATTATGACAAAAAAACGACGATATTAACGACGATAATTATGAGGATGATAAGGATGATAACAACGATGATAATGACGATAATAACGACGACATTAACGACGATGTTTATGACAAAATAACGACGATATTAACGACGATAATTATGAGGATAATAAGGACGATAACAACGATTATAATGACGATATTAACGACGATATTAACGACGATAATAACGACGTTAAAAACGACGATAAAAAGAAGATAATGACAATAATAACGACGATATTATCGATGATATTTATGACGATAACAACGTAGATAATGACGATAATAACGACGACAATAACGACGATGATTATGACAAAATAACGACGATATTAACGACGATAATTATGAGGATGATAAGGACGATAACAACGATGATAATGACGATATTAACGACGATATTAACGACGATAATAACGACGATATTAACGACGATAATAAAGACAATAAAAAGAAGATAATGACAATAATAACGACGATATTATCGATGATATTTATGACTATAACAACGTAGATAATGACGATAATAACGACGACATTAACGACGATGATTATGACAAAATAACGACGATATTAACGACGATAATTATGAGGATGATAAGGACGATAACAACGATGATAATGACGATATTAACGACGATAATAACGACGTTAATAACGACGATAAAAAGAAGATAATGACAATAAGAACGACGATATTATCGATGATATTTATGACGATAACAACGTAGATAATGACGAAAATAACGACGACATTAACGACGATGATTATGACAAAATAACGACGATATTAACGACGATAATTATGAGGATGATAAGGACGATAACAACGATGATAATGACGATATTAACGACGACATTAACGACGATGATTGTGACAAAATAACGACGATAATTATGAGGATAATAAGGACGATAACAACGATGATAATAACGATATTAACGACGATAATAACGTTGTTAATAACGACGATAAAAAGAAGATAATGACAATAATAACGACGATATTATCGATGATATTTATGACGATAACAACGTAGACAATGACGATAATAACGACGACATTAACGACGATGATTATGACAAAATAACGACGATATTAACGACGATAATTATGAGGATGATAAGGACGATAACAACGATGATAATGACGATAATAACGACGACATTAGCGACGATGTTTATGACAAAATAACGACGATATTAACGACGATAATTATGAGGATAATAAGGACGATAACAACGATTATAATGACGATATTAACGACGATATTAACGACGATAATAACGACGTTAAAAACGACGATAAAAAGAAGATAATGACAATAATAACGACGATATTATCGATGATATTTATGACGATAACAACGTAGATAATGACGATAATAACGACGACATTAACGACGATGATTATGACAAAATAACGACGATATTAACGACGATAATTATGAGGATGATAAGGACGATAACAACGATGATAATGACGATATTAACGACGATATTAACGACGATAATAACGACGATAATAAAGACAATAAAAAGAAGATAATGACAATAATAACGACGATATTATCGATGATATTTATGACGATAACAACGTAGATAATGACGATAATAACGACGACATTAACGACGATGATTATGACAAAATAACGACGATATTAACGACGATAATTATGAGGATAATAAGGACGATAACAACGATGATTATGACGATATTAACGACGATATTAACGACGATAATAAAGACAATAAAAAGAAGATAATGACAATAATAACGACGATATTAACGATAATATTTATGACGATAACAACGTAGATAATGACGAAAATAACGACGACATTAACGACGATGATTATGACAAAATAACGGCGATATTAACGACGATAATTATGAGGATGATAAGGACGATAACAACGATGATAATGACGATATTAACGACGACATTAACGACGAAGATTGTGACAAAATAACGACGATATTAACGACGATAATTATGAGGATAATAAGGACGATAACAACGATGATAATAACGATATTAACGACGATAATAACGACGATATTAACGACGATAATAACGACGTTAATAACGACGATAAAAAGAAGATAATGACAATAATAACGACGATATTATCGATGATATTTATGACGATAACAACGTAGATAATGACGATAATAACGACGACATTAACGACGATGATTATGACAAAATAACGACGATATTATCGACGATAATTATGAGGATAATAAGGACGATAACAACGATGATAATGACGATATTAACGACGATATTAACGACGATAATAACGACGATATTAACGACGATAATAAAGACAATAAAAAGAAGATAATGACAATAATAACGACGATATTAAAGATAATAATTATGTCGATAACAACGTAGATAATGACGATAATAACGACGACATTAACGACGATGTTTATGACAAAATAACGACGATATTAACGACGATAATTATGAGGATGATAAGGACGATAACAACGATGATAATGACGATATTAACGACGATATTAACGACGATAATAACGACGTTAATAACGACGATAAAAAGAAGATAATGACAATAATAACGACGATATTATCGATGTTATTTATGACGATAACAACGTAGATAATGACGATAATAACGACGACATTAACGACGACGATTATGACAAAATAACGACGATATTAACGACGATAATTATGAGGATAATAAGGACGATAACAACGATGATAATGACGATATTAACGACGATATTAACGACGATAATAACGACGATATTAACGACGATAATAAAGACAATAAAAAGAAGATAATGACAATAATAACGACGATATTAAAGATAATATTTATGACGATAACAACGTAGATAATGACGATAATAACGACGACATTAACGACGATGATTATGACAAAATAACGACGATATTAACGACGATAATTATGAGGATGATAAGGACGATAACAACGATGATAATGACGATAATAACGACGACATTAGCGACGATGTTTATGACAAAATAACGACGATATTAACGACGATAATTATGAGGATAATAAGGACGATAACAACGATTATAATGACGATATTAACGACGATATTAACGACGATAATAACGACGTTAAAAACGACGATAAAAAGAAGATAATGACAATAATAACGACGATATTATCGATGATATTTATGACGATAACAACGTAGATAATGACGATAATAACGACGACATTAACGACGATGATTATGACAAAATAACGACGATATTAACGACGATAATTATGAGGATGATAAGGACGATAACAACGATGATAATGACGATATTAACGACGATAATAACGACGATATTAACGACGTTAATAACGACGATAAAAAGAAGATAATGACAATAATAACGACGATATTATCGATGATATTTATGACGATAACAACGTAGATAATGACGATAATAACGACGACATTAACGACGATGATTATGACAAAATAACGACGATATTAACGACGATAATTATGAGGATGATAAGGACGATAACAACGTAGATAATGACGATAATAACGACGACATTAACGACGATGATTATGACAAAATAACGACGATATTAACGACGATAATTATGAGGATAATAAGGACGATAACAACGATTATAATGACGATATTAACGACGATATTAACGACGATAATAACGACGTTAATAACGACGATAAAAAGAAGATAATGACAATAATAACGACGATATTATCGATGATATTTATGACGATAACAACGTAGATAATGACGATAATAACGACGACATTAACGACGATGATTATGACAAAATAACGACGATATTAACGACGATAATTATGAGGATGATAAGGACGATAACAACGATTATAATGACGATATTAACGACGACATTAACGACGAAGATTGTGACAAAATAACGACGATATTAACGACGATAATTATGAGGATATTAAGGACGATAACAACGATGATAATAACGATATTAACGACGATAATAACGACGATATTAACGACGATAATAACGACGTTAATAACGACGATAAAAAGAAGATAATGACAATAATAACGACGATATTATCGATGATATTTATGACGATAACAACGTAGATAATGACGATAATAACGACGACATTAACGACGATGATTATGACAAAATAACGACGATATTATCGACGATAATTATGAGGATAATAAGGACGATAACAACGATGATAATGACGATATTAACGACGATATTAACGACGATAATAACGACGATATTAACGACGATAATAAAGACAATAAAAAGAAGATAATGACAATAATAACGACGATATTAAAGATAATATTTATGTCGATAACAACGTA
This sequence comes from Dolichovespula media, assembly GCA_911387685.1. Taxonomy (NCBI): domain Eukaryota; kingdom Metazoa; phylum Arthropoda; class Insecta; order Hymenoptera; family Vespidae; genus Dolichovespula; species Dolichovespula media. The sequence goes on from CAJVQJ010000039.1 coordinate 40,400, forward strand.
GATAATGACGATAATAACGACGACATTAACGACGATGATTATGACAAAATAACGACGATATTAACGACGATAATTATGAGGATGATAAGGACGATAACAACGATTATAATGACGATATTAACGACGATATTAACGACGATAATAACGACGTTAAAAACGACGATAAAAAGAAGATAATGACAATAATAACGACGATATTATCGATGATATTTATGACGATAACAACGTAGATAATGACGATAATAACGACGACATTAACGACGATGATTATGACAAAATAACGACGATATTAACGACGATAATTATGAGGATAATAAGGACGATAACAACGATTATAATGACGATATTAACGACGATAATTATGAGGATAATAAGGACGATAACAACGATTATAATGACGATATTAACGACGATATTAACGACGATAATAACGACGTTAATAACGACGATAAAAAGAAGATAATGACAATAATAACGACGATATTATCGATGATATTTATGACGATAACAACGTAGATAATGACGATAATAACGACGACATTAACGACGATGATTGTGACAAAATAACGACGATATTAACGACGATAATTATGAGGATAATAAGGACGATAACAACGATGATAATGACGATATTAACGACGATAATAACGACGATATTAACGACGATAATAACGTCGATAAAAAGAAGATAATGACAATAATAACGACGATATTAACGATGATAATTATGACGATAACAACGAAGATAATGACGATAATAACGACGACATTATCGTCGATGATTATGACAAAATAACGACGATATTAACGACGATAATTTTGAGGATGATAAGGACGATAACAACGATGATAATGACGATAATAACGACGACATTAACGACGATGTTTATGACAAAATAACGACGATATTAACGACGATAATTATGAGGATAATAAGGACGATAACAACGATTATAATGACGATATTAACGACGATATTAACGACGATAATAACGACGTTAAAAACGACGATAAAAAGAAGATAATGACAATAATAACGACGATATTATCGATGATATTTATGACGATAACAACGTAGATAATGACGATAATAACGACGACATTAACGACGATGATTATGACAAAATAACGACGATATTATCGACGATAATTATGAGGATAATAAGGACGATAACAACGATGATAATGACGATATTAACGACGATATTAACGACGATAATAACGACGATATTAACGACGATAATAAAGACAATAAAAAGAAGATAATGACAATAATAACGACGATATTAAAGATAATATTTATGTCGATAACAACGTAGATAATGACGATAATAACGACGACATTAACGACGATGATTATGACAAAATAACGACGATATTAACGACGATAATTATGAGGATGATAAGGACGATAACAACGATTATAATGACGATATTAACGACGATATTAACGACGATAATAACGACGTTAAAAACGACGATAAAAAGAAGATAATGACAATAATAACGACGATATTATCGATGATATTTATGACGATAACAACGTAGATAATGACGATAATAACGACGACATTAACGACGATGATTATGACAAAATAACGACGATATTATCGACGATAATTATGAGGATAATAAGGACGATAACAACGATGATAATGACGATATTAACGACGATATTAACGACGATAATAACGACGATATTAACGACGATAAAAAGAAGATAATGACAATAATAACGACGATATTATCGATGATATTTATGACGATAACAACGTAGATAATGACGATAATAACGACGACATTAACGACGATGATTATGACAAAATAACGGCGATATTAACGACGATAATTATGAGGATGATAAGGACGATAACAACGATGATAATGACGATATTAACGACGATATTAACGACGATAATAACGACGATATTAACGACGATAATAAAGACAATAAAAAGAAGATAATGACAATAATAACGACGATATTAACGATAATATTTATGACGATAACAACGTAGATAATGACGATAATAACGACGACATTAACGACGATGATTATGACAAAATAACGACGATATTAACGACGATAATTATGAGGATAATAAGGACGATAACAACGATTATAATGACGATATTAACGACGATATTAACGACGATAATAACGACGTTAATAACGACGATAAAAAGAAGATAATGACAATAATAACGACGATATTATCGATGATATTTATGACGATAACAACGTAGATAATGACGATAATAACGACGACATTAACGACGATGATTATGACAAAATAACGACGATATTAACGACGATAATTATGAGGATGATAAGGACGATAACAACGATTATAATGACGATATTAACGACGACATTAACGACGAAGATTGTGACAAAATAACGACGATATTAACGACGATAATTATGAGGATATTAAGGACGATAACAACGATGATAATAACGATATTAACGACGATAATAACGACGATATTAACGACGATAATAACGACGTTAATAACGACGATAAAAAGAAGATAATGACAATAATAACGACGATATTATCGATGATATTTATGACGATAACAACGTAGATAATGACGATAATAACGACGACATTAACGACGATGATTATGACAAAATAACGACGATATTATCGACGATAATTATGAGGATAATAAGGACGATAACAACGATGATAATGACGATATTAACGACGATATTAACGACGATAATAACGACGATATTAACGACGATAATAATGACAATAAAAAGAAGATAATGACAATAATAACGACGATATTAAAGATAATATTTATGTCGATAACAACGTAGATAATGACGATAATAACGACGACATTAACGACGATGATTATGACAAAATAACGACGATATTAACGACGATAATTATGAGGATGATAAGGACGATAACAACGATTATAATGACGATATTAACGACGATATTAACGACGATAATAACGACGTTAAAAACGACGATAAAAAGAAGATAATGACAATAATAACGACGATATTATCGATGATATTTATGACGATAACAACGTAGATAATGACGATAATAACGACGACATTAACGACGATGATTATGACAAAATAACGACGATATTAGCGACGATAATTATGAGGATAATAAGGAAGATAACAACGATTATAATGACGATATTAACGACGATATTAACGACGATAATAACGACGTTAATAACGACGATAAAAAGAAGATAATGACAATAATAACGACGATATTATCGATGATATTTATGACGATAACAACGTAGATAATGACGATAATAACGACGACATTAACGACGATGATTGTGACAAAATAACGACGATATTAACGACGATAATTATGAGGATAATAAGGACGATAACAACGATGATAATGACGATATTAACGACGATAATAACGACGATATTAACGACGATAATAACGTCGATAAAAAGAAGATAATGACAATAATAACGACGATATTAACGATGATAATTATGACGATAACAACGAAGATAATGACGATAATAACGACGACATTATCGTCGATGATTATGACAAAATAACGACGATATTAACGACGATAATTATGAGGATGATAAGGACGATAACAACGATGATAATGACGATAATAACGACGACATTAACGACGATGTTTATGACAAAATAACGACGATATTAACGACGATAATTATGAGGATAATAAGGACGATAACAACGATTATAATGACGATATTAACGACGATATTAACGACGATAATAACGACGTTAAAAACGACGATAAAAAGAAGATAATGACAATAATAACGACGATATTATCAATGATATTTATGACGATAACAACGTAGATAATGACGATAATAACGACGACATTAACGACGATGATTATGACAAAATAACGACGATATTATCGACGATAATTATGAGGATAATAAGGACGATAACAACGATGATAATGACGATATTAACGACGATATTAACGACGATAATAACGACGATATTAACGACGATAATAAAGACAATAAAAAGAAGATAATGACAATAATAACGACGATATTAAAGATAATATTTATGTCGATAACAACGTAGATAATGACGATAATAACGACGACATTAACGACGATGATTATGACAAAATAACGACGATATTAACGACGATAATTATGAGGATGATAAGGACGATAACAACGATTATAATGACGATATTAACGACGATATTAACGACGATAATAACGACGTTAAAAACGACGATAAAAAGAAGATAATGACAATAATAACGACGATATTATCGATGATATTTATGACGATAACAACGTAGATAATGACGATAATAACGACGACATTAACGACGATGATTATGACAAAATAACGACGATATTATCGACGATAATTATGAGGATAATAAGGACGATAACAACGATGATAATGACGATATTAACGACGATATTAACGACGATAATAACGACGATATTAACGACGATAAAAAGAAGATAATGACAATAATAACGACGATATTATCGATGATATTTATGACGATAACAACGTAGATAATGACGATAATAACGACGACATTAACGACGATGATTATGACAAAATAACGGCGATATTAACGACGATAATTATGAGGATGATAAGGACGATAACAACGATGATAATGACGATATTAACGACGATATTAACGACGATAATAACGACGATATTAACGACGATAATAAAGACAATAAAAAGAAGATAATGACAATAATAACGACGATATTAACGATAATATTTATGACGATAACAACGTAGATAATGACGATAATAACGACGACATTAACGACGATGATTATGACAAAATAACGACGATATTAACGACGATAATTATGAGGATGATAAGGACGATAACAACGATGATAATGACGATAATAACGACGACATTAACGACGATGATTGTGACAAAATAACGACGATATAAACGACGATAATTATGAGGATAATAAGGACGATAACAACGATGATAATGACGATTTTAACGACGATAATAACGACGATATTAACGACGATAATAACGTCGATAAAAAGAAGATAATGACAATAATAACGACGATATTAACGATGATAATTATGACGATAACAACGAAGATAATGACGATAATAACGACGACATTATCGTCGATGATTATGACAAAATAACGACGATATTAACGACGATAATTATGAGGATGATAAGGATGATAACAACGATGATAATGACGATAATAACGACGACATTAACGTCGATGTTTATGACAAAATAACGACGATATTAACGACGATAATTATGAGGATAATAAGGACGATAACAACGATTATAATGACGATATTAACGACGATATTAACGACGATAATAACGACGTTAAAAACGACGATAAAAAGAAGATAATGACAATAATAACGACGATATTATCGATGATATTTATGACGATAACAACGTAGATAATGACGATAATAACGACGACATTAACGACGATGATTATGACAAAATAACGACGATATTAACGACGATAATTATGAGGATGATAAGGACGATAACAACGATGATAATGACGATATTAACGACGATAATAACGACGTTAATAACGACGATAAAAAGAAGATAATGACAATAAGAACGACGATATTATCGATGATATTTATGACGATAACAACGTAGATAATGACGAAAATAACGACGACATTAACGACGATGATTATGACAAAATAACGACGATATTAACGACGATAATTATGAGGATGATAAGGACGATAACAACGATGATAATGACGATATTAACGACGACATTAACGACGATGATTGTGACAAAATAACGACGATAATTATGAGGATAATAAGGACGATAACAACGATGATAATAACGATATTAACGACGATAATAACGACGATATTAACGACGATAATAACGTTGTTAATAACGACGATAAAAAGAAGATAATGACAATAATAACGACGATATTATCGATGATATTTATGACGATAACAACGTAGATAATGACGATAATAACGACGACATTAACGACGATGATTATGACAAAATAACGACGATATTAACGACGATAATTATGAGGATAATAAGGACGATAACAACGATTATAATGACGATATTAACGACGATATTAACGACGATAATTATGAGGATGATAAGGACGATAACAACGATGATAATGACGATAATAACGACGACATTAACGACGATGTTTATGACAAAATAACGACGATATTAACGACGATAATTATGAGGATAATAAGGACGATAACAACGATGATAATGACGATATTAACGACGATATTAACGACGATAATAACGACGATATTAACGACGATAATAAAGACAATAAAAAGAAGATAATGACAATAATAACGACGATATTAAAGATAATATTTATGTCGATAACAACGTAGATAATGACGATAATAACGACGACATTAACGACGATGATTATGACAAAATAACGACGATATTAACGACGATAATTATGAGGATGATAAGGACGATAACAACGATTATAATGACGATATTAACGACGATATTAACGACGATAATAACGACGTTAAAAACGACGATAAAAAGAAGATAATGACAATAATAACGACGATATTATCGATGATATTTATGACGATAACAACGTAGATAATGACGATAATAACGACGACATTAACGACGATGATTATGACAAAATAACGACGATATTATCGACGATAATTATGAGGATAATAAGGACGATAACAACGATGATAATGACGATATTAACGACGATATTAACGACGATAATAACGACGATATTAACGACGATAAAAAGAAGATAATGACAATAATAACGACGATATTATCGATGATATTTATGACGATAACAACGTAGATAATGACGATAATAACGACGACATTAACGACGATGATTATGACAAAATAACGGCGATATTAACGACGATAATTATGAGGATGATAAGGACGATAACAACGATGATAATGACGATATTAACGACGATATTAACGACGATAATAACGACGATATTAACGACGATAATAAAGACAATAAAAAGAAGATAATGACAATAATAACGACGATATTAACGATAATATTTATGACGATAACAACGTAGATAATGACGATAATAACGACGACATTAACGACGATGATTATGACAAAATAACGACGATATTAACGACGATAATTATGAGGATGATAAGGACGATAACAACGATGATAATGACGATAATAACGACGACATTAACGACGATGATTGTGACAAAATAACGACGATATAAACGACGATAATTATGAGGATAATAAGGACGATAACAACGATGATAATGACGATTTTAACGACGATAATAACGACGATATTAACGACGATAATAACGTCGATAAAAAGAAGATAATGACAATAATAACGACGATATTAACGATGATAATTATGACGATAACAACGAAGATAATGACGATAATAACGACGACATTATCGTCGATGATTATGACAAAATAACGACGATATTAACGACGATAATTATGAGGATGATAAGGATGATAACAACGATGATAATGACGATAATAACGACGACATTAACGACGATGTTTATGACAAAATAACGACGATATTAACGACGATAATTATGAGGATAATAAGGACGATAACAACGATTATAATGACGATATTAACGACGATATTAACGACGATAATAACGACGTTAAAAACGACGATAAAAAGAAGATAATGACAATAATAACGACGATATTATCGATGATATTTATGACGATAACAACGTAGATAATGACGATAATAACGACGACATTAACGACGATGATTATGACAAAATAACGACGATATTAACGACGATAATTATGAGGATGATAAGGACGATAACAACGATGATAATGACGATATTAACGACGATAATAACGACGTTAATAACGACGATAAAAAGAAGATAATGACAATAAGAACGACGATATTATCGATGATATTTATGACGATAACAACGTAGATAATGACGAAAATAACGACGACATTAACGACGATGATTATGACAAAATAACGACGATATTAACGACGATAATTATGAGGATGATAAGGACGATAACAACGATGATAATGACGATATTAACGACGACATTAACGACGATGATTGTGACAAAATAACGACGATAATTATGAGGATAATAAGGACGATAACAACGATGATAATAACGATATTAACGACGATAATAACGACGATATTAACGACGATAATAACGTTGTTAATAACGACGATAAAAAGAAGATAATGACAATAATAACGACGATATTATCGATGATATTTATGACGATAACAACGTAGATAATGACGATAATAACGACGACATTAACGACGATGATTATGACAAAATAACGACGATATTAACGACGATAATTATGAGGATAATAAGGACGATAACAACGATTATAATGACGATATTAACGACGATATTAACGACGATAATTATGAGGATGATAAGGACGATAACAACGATGATAATGACGATAATAACGACGACATTAACGACGATGTTTATGACAAAATAACGACGATATTAACGACGATAATTATGAGGATAATAAGGACGATAACAACGATTATAATGACGATATTAACGACGATATTAACGACGATAATAACGACGTTAAAAACGACGATAAAAAGAAGATAATGACAATAATAACGACGATATTATCGATGATATTTATGACGATAACAACGTAGATAATGACGATAATAACGACGACATTATCGTCGATGATTATGACAAAATAACGACGATATTAACGACGATAATTATGAGGATGATAAGGATGATAACAACGATGATAATGACGATAATAACGACGACATTAACGACGATGTTTATGACAAAATAACGACGATATTAACGACGATAATTATGAGGATGATAAGGACGATAACAACGATTATAATGACGATATTAACGACGATATTAACGACGATAATAACGACGTTAAAAACGACGATAAAAAGAAGATAATGACAATAATAACGACGATATTATCGATGATATTTATGACGATAACAACGTAGATAATGACGATAATAACGACGACATTAACGACGATGATTATGACAAAATAACGACGATATTATCGACGATAATTATGAGGATAATAAGGACGATAACAACGATGATAATGACGATATTAACGACGATATTAACGACGATAATAACGACGATATTAACGACGATAAAAAGAAGATAATGACAATAATAACGACGATATTATCGATGATATTTATGACGATAACAACGTAGATAATGACGATAATAACGACGACATTAACGACGATGATTATGACAAAATAACGGCGATATTAACGACGATAATTATGAGGATGATAAGGACGATAACAACGATGATAATGACGATATTAACGACGATATTAACGACGATAATAACGACGATATTAACGACGATAATAAAGACAATAAAAAGAAGATAATGACAATAATAACGACGATATTAACGATAATATTTATGACGATAACAACGTAGATAATGACGATAATAACGACGACATTAACGACGATGATTATGACAAAATAACGACGATATTAACGACGATAATTATGAGGATGATAAGGACGATAACAACGATGATAATGACGATAATAACGACGACATTAACGACGATGATTGTGACAAAATAACGACGATATTAACGACGATAATTATGAGGATAATAAGGACGATAACAACGATGATAATGACGATATTAACGACGATAATAACGACGATATTAACGACGATAATAACGTCGATAAAAAGAAGATAATGACAATAATAACGACGATATTAACGATGATAATTATGACGATAACAACGAAGATAATGACGATAATAACGACGACATTATCGTCGATGATTATGACAAAATAACGACGATATTAACGACGACAATTATGAGGATGATAAGGATGATAACAACGATGATAATGACGATAATAACGACGACATTAACGACGATGTTTATGACAAAATAACGACGATATTAACGACGATAATTATGAGGATAATAAGGACGATAACAACGATTATAATGACGATATTAACGACGATATTAACGACGATAATAACGACGTTAAAAACGACGATAAAAAGAAGATAATGACAATAATAACGACGATATTATCGATGATATTTATGACGATAACAACGTAGATAATGACGATAATAACGACGACATTAACGACGATGATTATGACAAAATAACGACGATATTAACTACGATAATTATGAGGATGATAAGGACGATAACAACGATGATAATGACGATATTAACGACGATAATAACGACGTTAATAACGACGATAAAAAGAAGATAATGACAATAAGAACGACGATATTATCGATGATATTTATGACGATAACAACGTAGATAATGACGAAAATAACGACGACATTAACGACGATGATTATGACAAAATAACGACGATATTAACGACGATAATTATGAGGATGATAAGGACGATAACAACGATGATAATGACGATATTAACGACGACATTAACGACGATGATTGTGACAAAATAACGACGATAATTATGAGGATAATAAGGACGATAACAACGATGAAAATAACGATATTAACGACGATAATAACGACGATATTAACGACGATAATAACGTTGTTAATAACGACGATAAAAAGAAGATAATGACAATAATAACGACGATATTATCGATGATATTTATGACGATAACAACGTAGATAATGACGATAATAACGACGACATTAACGACGATGATTATGACAAAATAACGACGATATTAACGACGATAATTATGAGGATAATAAGGACGATAACAACGATTATAATGACGATATTAACGACGATATTAACGACGATAATAACGACGTTAATAACGACGATAAAAAGAAGATAATGACAATAATAACGACGATATTATCGATGATATTTATGACGATAACAACGTAGATAATGACGATAATAACGACGACATTAACGACGATGATTATGACAAAATAACGACGATATTAACGACGATAATTATGAGGATGATAAGGACGATAACAACGATGATAATGACGATAATAACGACGACATTAACGACGATGTTTATGACAAAATAACGACGATATTAACGACGATAATTATGAGGATAATAAGGACGATAACAACGATTATAATGACGATATTAACGACGATATTAACGACGATAATAACGACGTTAAAAACGACGATAAAAAGAAGATAATGACAATAATAACGACGATATTATCGATGATATTTATGACGATAACAACGTAGATAATGACGATAATAACGACGACATTATCGTCGATGATTATGACAAAATAACGACGATATTAACGACGATAATTATGAGGATGATAAGGATGATAACAACGATGATAATGACGATAATAACGACGACATTAACGACGATGTTTATGACAAAATAACGACGATATTAACGACGATAATTATGAGGATAATAAGGACGATAACAACGATTATAATGACGATATTAACGACGATATTAACGACGATAATAACGACGTTAAAAACGACGATAAAAAGAAGATAATGACAATAATAACGACGATATTATCGATGATATTTATGACGATAACAACGTAGATAATGACGATAATAACGACGACATTAACGACGATGATTATGACAAAATAACGACGATATTAACGACGATAATTATGAGGATAATAAGGACGATAACAACGATGATAATGACGATATTAACGACGATATTAACGACGATAATAACGACGATATTAACGACGATAATAAAGACAATAAAAAGAAGATAATGACAATAATAACGACGATATTAACGATAATATTTATGACGATAACAACGTAGATAATGACGAAAATAACGACGACATTAACGACGATGATTATGACAAAATAACGGCGATATTAACGACGATAATTATGAGGATGATAAGGACGATAACAACGATGATAATGACGATATTAACGACGACATTAACGACGAAGATTGTGACAAAATAACGACGATATTAACGACGATAATTATGAGGATAATAAGGACGATAACAACGATGATAATAACGATATTAACGACGATAATAACGACGATATTAACGACGATAATAACGACGTTAATAACGACGATAAAAAGAAGATAATGACAATAATAACGACGATATTATCGATGATATTTATGACAATAACAACGTAGATAATGACGATAATAACGACGACATTAACGACGATGATTATGACAAAATAACGACGATATTATCGACGATAATTATGAGGATAATAAGGACGATAACAACGATGATAATGACGATATTAACGACGATATTAACGACGATAATAACGACGATATTAACGACGATAATAAAGACAATAAAAAGAAGATAATGACAATAATAACGACGATATTAAAGATAATATTTATGTCGATAACAACGTAGATAATGACGATAATAACGACGACATTAACGACGATGATTATGACAAAATAACGACGATATTAACGACGATAATTATGAGGATGATAAGGACGATAACAACGATTATAATGACGATATTAACGACGATATTAACGACGATAATAACGACGTTAAAAACGACGATAAAAAGAAGATAATGACAATAATAACGACGATATTATCGATGATATTTATGACGATAACAACGTAGATAATGACGATAATAACGACGACATTAACGACGATGATTATGACAAAATAACGACAATATTAACGACGATAATTATGAGGATAATAAGGACGATAACAACGATTATAATGACGATATTAACGACGATATTAACGACGTTAATAACGACGATAAAAAGAAGATAATGATAATAATAACGACGATATTATCGATGATATTTATGACGATAACAACGTAGATAATGACGATAATAACGACGACATTAACGACGATGATTATGACAAAATAACGACGATATTAACGACGATAATTATGAGGATAATAAGGACGATAACAACGATGATAATGACGATATTAACGACGATAATAACGACGATATTAACGACGATAATAAAGACAATAAAAAGAAGATAATGACAATAATAACGACGATATTAACGATAATATTTATGACGATAACAACGTAGATAATGACGATAATAACGACGACATTAACGACGATGATTATGACAAAATAACGACGATATTAACGACGATAATTATGAGGATGATAAGGACGATAACAACGATGATAATGACGATATTAACGACGATATTAACGACGATAATAACGACGATATTAACGACGATAATAAAGACAATAAAAAGAAGATAATGACAATAATAACGACGATATTAAAGATAATATTTATGACGATAACAACGTAGATAATGACGATAATAACGACGACATTAACGACGATGATTATGACAAAATAACGACGATATTAACGACGATAATTATGAGGATGATAAGGACGATAACAACGATGATAATGACGATAATAACGACGACATTAACGACGATGATTGTGACAAAATAACGACGATATTAACGACGATAATTATGAGGATAATAAGGACGATAACAACGATGATAATGACGATATTAACGACGATAATAACGACGATATTAACGACGATAATAACGTCGATAAAAAGAAGATAATGACAATAATAACGACGATATTAACGATGATAATTATGACGATAACACCGAAGATAATGACGATAATAACGACGACATTATCGTCGATGATTATGACAAAATAACGACGATATTAACGACGATAATTATGAGGATGATAAGGATGATAACAACGATGATAATGACGATAATAACGACGACATTAACGACGATGTTTATGACAAAATAACGACGATATTAACGACGATAATTATGAGGATAATAAGGACGATAACAACGATTATAATGACGATATTAACGACGATATTAACGACGATAATAACGACGTTAAAAACGACGATAAAAAGAAGATAATGACAATAATAACGACGATATTATCGATGATATTTATGACGATAACAACGTAGATAATGACGATAATAACGACGACATTAACGACGATGATTATGACAAAATAACGACGATATTAACGACGATAATTATGAGGATGATAAGGACGATAACAACGATGATAATGACGATATTAACGACGATATTAACGACGATAATAACGACGATATTAACGACGATAATAAAGACAATAAAAAGAAGATAATGACAATAATAACGACGATATTATCGATGATATTTATGACGATAACAACGTAGATAATGACGATAATAACGACGACATTAACGACGATGATTATGACAAAATAACGACGATATTAACGACGATAATTATGAGGATGATAAGGACGATAACAACGATGATAATGACGATATTAACGACGATAATAACGACGTTAATAACGACGATAAAAAGAAGATAATGACAATAAGAACGACGATATTATCGATGATATTTATGACGATAACAACGTAGATAATGACGAAAATAACGACGACATTAACGACGATGATTATGACAAAATAACGACGATATTAACGACGATAATTATGAGGATGATAAGGACGATAACAACGATGATAATGACGATATTAACGACGACATTAACGACGATGATTGTGACAAAATAACGACGATAATTATGAGGATAATAAGGACGATAACAACGATGATAATAACGATATTAACGACGATAATAACGACGATATTAACGACGATAATAATGTTGTTAATAACGACGATAAAAAGAAGATAATGACAATAATAACGACGATATTATCGATGATATTTATGACGATAACAACGTAGATAATGACGATAATAACGACGACATTAACGACGATGATTATGACAAAATAACGACGATATTAACGACGATAATTATGAGGATAATAAGGACGATAACAACGATTATAATGACGATATTAACGACGATATTAACGACGATAATAACGACGTTAATAACGACGATAAAAAGAAGATAATGACAATAATAACGACGATATTATCGATGATATTTATGTCGATAACAACGTAGATAATGACGATAATAACGACGACATTAACGACGATGATTGTGACAAAATAACGACGATATTAACGACGATAATTATGAGGATAATAAGGACGATAACAACGATGATAATGACGATATTAACGACGATAATAACGACGATATTAACGACGATAATAACGTCGATAAAAAGAAGATAATGACAATAATAACGACGATATTAACGATGATAATTATGACGATAACAACGAAGATAATGACGATAATAACGACGACATTAACGACGATGATTATGACAAAATAACGACGATATTAACGACGATAATTATGAGGATGATAAGGACGATAACAACGATGATAATGACGATATTAACGACGACATTAACGACGATGATTGTGACAAAATAACGACGATAATTATGAGGATAATAAGGACGATAACAACGATGATAATAACGATATTAACGACGATAATAACGACGATATTAACGACGATAATAACGTTGTTAATAACGACGATAAAAAGAAGATAATGACAATAATAACGACGATATTAACGATAATATTTATGACGATAACAACGTAGATAATGACGATAATAACGACGACATTAACGACGATGATTATGACAAAATAACGACGATATTAACGACGATAATTATGAGGATGATAAGGACGATAACAACGATGATAATGACGATAATAACGACGACATTAACGACGATGATTGTGACAAAATAACGACGATATTAACGACGATAATTATGAGGATAATAAGGACGATAACAACGATGATAATGACGATATTAACGACGATAATAACGACGATATTAACGACGATAATAACGTCGATAAAAAGAAGATAATGACAATAATAACGACGATATTATCGATGATATTTATGACGATAACAACGTAGATAATGACGATAATAACGACGACTTTAACGACGATGATTATGACAAAATAACGACGATATTAACGACGATAATTATGAGGATGATAAGGACGATAACAACGATGATAATGACGATATTAACGACGATATTAACGACGATAATAACGACGATATTAACGACGATAATAAAGACAATAAAAAGAAGATAATGACAATAATAACGACGATATTATCGATGATATTTATGACGATAACAACGTAGATAATGACGATAATAACGACGACATTAACGACGATGATTATGACAAAATAACGACGATATTAACGACGATAATTATGAGGATGATAAGGACGATAACAACGATGATAATGACGATATTAACGACGATAATAACGACGTTAATAACGACGATAAAAAGAAGATAATGACAATAAGAACGACGATATTATCGATGATATTTATGACGATAACAACGTAGATAATGACGAAAATAACGACGACATTAACGACGATGATTATGACAAAATAACGACGATATTAACGACGATAATTATGAGGATGATAAGGACGATAACAACGATGATAATGACGATATTAACGACGACATTAACGACGATGATTGTGACAAAATAACGACGATAATTATGAGGATAATAAGGACGATAACAACGATGATAATAACGATATTAACGACGATAATAACGACGATATTAACGACGATAATAATGTTGTTAATAACGACGATAAAAAGAAGATAATGACAATAATAACGACGATATTATCGATGATATTTATGACGATAACAACGTAGATAATGACGATAATAACGACGACATTAACGACGATGATTATGACAAAATAACGACGATATTAACGACGATAATAATGAGGATGATAAGGACGATAACAACGATGATAATGACGATATTAACGACGACATTAACGACGATGATTGTGACAAAATAACGACGATAATTATGAGGATAATAAGGACGATAACAACGATGATAATAACGATATTAACGACGATAATAACGACGATATTAACGACGATAATAACGTTGATAATAACGACGATAAAAAGAAGATAATGACAATAATAACGACGATATTATCGATGATATTTATGACGATAACAACGTAGATAATGACGATAATAACGACGACATTAACGACGATGATTATGACAAAATAACGACGATATTAACGACGATAATTATGAGGATAATAAGGACGATAACAACGATTATAATGACGATATTAACGACGATATTAACGACGATAATAACGACGTTAATAACGACGATAAAAAGAAGATAATGACAATAATAACGACGATATTATCGATGATATTTATGACGATAACAACGTAGATAATGACGATAATAACGACGACATTAACGACGATGATTGTGACAAAATAACGACGATATTAACGACGATAATTATGAGGATAATAAGGACGATAACAACGATGATAATGACGATATTAACGACGATAATAACGACGATATTAACGACGATAATAACGTCGATAAAAAGAAGATAATGACAATAATAACGACGATATTAACGATGATAATTATGACGATAACAACGAAGATAATGACGATAATAACGACGACATTATCGTCGATGATTATGACAAAATAACGACGATATTAACGACCATAATTATGAGGATGATAAGGATGATAACAACGATGATAATGACGATAATAACGACGACATTAACGACGATGTTTATGACAAAATAACGACGATATTAACGACGATAATTATGAGGATAATAAGGACGATAACAACGATTATAATGACGATATTAACGACGATATTAACGACGATAATAACGACGTTAAAAACGACGATAAAAAGAAGATAATGACAATAATAACGACGATATTATCGATGATATTTATGACGATAACAACGTAGATAATGACGATAATAACGACGACATTAACGACGATGATTATGACAAAATAACGACGATATTAACGACGATAATTATGAGGATGATAAGGACGATAACAACGATGATAATGACGATATTAACGACGATAATAACGACGTTAAAAACGACGATAAAAAGAAGATAATGACAATAAGAACGACGATATTATCGATGATATTTATGACGATAACAACGTAGATAATGACGAAAATAACGACGACATTAACGACGATGATTATGACAAAATAACGACGATATTAACGACGATAATTATGAGGATGATAAGGACGATAACAACGATGATAATGACGATATTAACGACGACATTAACGACGATGATTGTGACAAAATAACGACGATAATTATGAGGATAATAAGGACGATAACAACGATGATAATAACGATATTAACGACGATAATAACGACGATATTAACGACGATAAAAAGAAGATAATGACAATAATAACGACGATATTATCGATGATATTTATGACGATAACAACGTAGATAATGACGATAATAACGACGACATTAACGACGATGATTATGACAAAATAACGACGATATTAACGACGATAATTATGAGGATGATAAGGACGATAACAACGATGATAATGACGATAATAACGACGACATTAGCGACGATGTTTATGACAAAATAACGACGATATTAACGACGATAATTATGAGGATAATAAGGACGATAACAACGATTATAATGACGATATTAACGACGATATTAACGACGATAATAACGACGTTAAAAACGACGATAAAAAGAAGATAATGACAATAATAACGACGATATTATCGATGATATTTATGACGATAGCAACGTAGATAATGACGATAATAACGACGACATTAACGACGATGATTATGACAAAATAACGACGATATTAACGACGATAATTATGAGGATGATAAGGACGATAACAACGATGATAATGACGATATTAACGACGATATTAACGACGATAATAACGACGTTAATAACGACGATAAAAAGAAGATAATGACAATAATAACGACGATATTATCGATGATATTTATGACGATAACAACGTAGATAATGACGATAATAACGACGACATTAACGACGATGATTATGACAAAATAACGACGATATTAACGACGATAATTATGAGGATAATAAGGACGATAACAACGATGATTATGACGATATTAACGACGATATTAACGACGATAATAACGACGATATTAACGACGATAATAAAGACAATAAAAAGAAGATAATGACAATAATAACGACGATATTAACGATAATATTTATGACGATAACAACGTAGATAATGACGAAAATAACGACGACATTAACGACGATGATTATGACAAAATAACGGCGATATTAACGACGATAATTATGAGGATGATAAGGACGATAACAACGATGATAATGACGATATTAACGACGATATTAACGACGATAATAACGACGATATTAACGACGATAATAAAGACAATAAAAAGAAGATAATGACAATAATAACGACGATATTATCGATGATATTTATGACGATAACAACGTAGATAATGACGATAATAACGACGACATTAACGACGATGATTATGACAAAATAACGACGATATTAACGATGATAATTATGACGATAACAACGAAGATAATGACGATAATAACGACGACATTATCGTCGATGATTATGACAAAATAACGACGATATTAACGACGATAATTATGAGGATGATAAGGATGATAACAACGATGATAATGACGATAATAACGACGACATTAACGACGATGTTTATGACAAAATAACGACGATATTAACGACGATAATTATGAGGATAATAAGGACGATAACAACGATTATAATGACGATATTAACGACGATATTAACGACGATAATAACGACGTTAAAAACGACGATAAAAAGAAGATAATGACAATAATAACGACGATATTATCGATGATATTTATGACGATAACAACGTAGATAATGACGATAATAACGACGACATTAACGACGATGATTATGACAAAATAACGACGATAATTATGAGGATGATAAGGACGATAACAACGATGATAATGACGATATTAACGACGATATTAACGACGATAATAACGACGATATTAACGACGATAATAAAGACAATAAAAAGAAGATAATGACAATAATAACGACGATATTATCGATGATATTTATGACGATAACAACGTAGATAATGACGATAATAACGACGACATTAACGACGATGATTATGACAAAATAACGACGATATTAACGACGATAATTATGAGGATGATAAGGACGATAACAACGATGATAATGACGATATTAACGACGATAATAACGACGTTAATAACGACGATAAAAAGAAGATAATGACAATAAGAACGACGATATTATCGATGATATTTATGACGATAACAACGTAGATAATGACGAAAATAACGACGACATTAACGACGATGATTATGACAAAATAACGACGATATTAACGACGATAATTATGAGGATGATAAGGACGATAACAACGATGATAATGACGATATTAACGACGACATTAACGACGATGATTGTGACAAAATAACGACGATAATTATGAGGATAATAAGGACGATTACAACGATGATAATAACGATATTAACGACGATAATAACGACGATATTAACGACGATAATAATGTTGTTAATAACGACGATAAAAAGAAGATAATGACAATAATAACGACGATATTATCGATGATATTTATGACGATAACAACGTAGATAATGACGATAATAACGACGACATTAACGACGATGATTATGACAAAATAAGGACGATATTAACGACGATAATTATGAGGATAATAAGGACGATAACAACGATTATAATGACGATATTAACGACGATATTAACGACGATAATAACGACGTTAATAACGACGATAAAAAGAAGATAATGACAATAATAACGACGATATTATCGATGATATTTATGACGATAACAACGTAGATAATGACGATAATAACGACGACATTAACGACGATGATTGTGACAAAATAACGACGATATTAACGACGATAATTATGAGGATAATAAGGACGATAACAACGATGATAATGACGATATTAACGACGATAATAACGACGATATTAACGACGATAATAACGTCGATAAAAAGAAGATAATGACAATAATAACGACGATATTATCGATGATATTTATGACGATAACAACGTAGATAATGACGATAATAACGACGACATTAACGACGATGATTATGACAAAATAACGACGATATTAACGACGATAATTATGAGGATGATAAGGACGATAACAACGATGATAATGACGATATTAACGACGACATTAACGACGATGATTGTGACAAAATAACGACGATAATTATGAGGATAATAAGGACGATAACAACGATGATAATAACGATATTAACGACGATAATAACGACGATATTAACGACGATAATAACGTTGATAATAACGACGATAAAAAGAAGAAATGACAATAATAACGACGATATTATCGATGATATTTATGACGATAACAACGTAGATAATGACGATAATAACGACGACATTAACGACGATGATTATGACAAAATAACGACGATATTAACGACGATAATTATGAGGATGATAAGGACGATAACAACGATGATAATGACGATAATAACGACGACATTAGCGACGATGTTTATGACAAAATAACGACGATATTAACGACGATAATTATGAGGATAATAAGGACGATAACAACGATTATAATGACGATATTAACGACGATATTAACGACGATAATAACGACGTTAAAAACGACGATAAAAAGAAGATAATGACAATAATAACGACGATATTATCGATGATATTTATGACGATAACAACGTAGATAATGACGATAATAACGACGACATTAACGACGATGATTATGACAAAATAACGACGATATTAACGACGATAATTATGAGGATGATAAGGACGATAACAACGATGATAATGACGATATTAACGACGATATTAACGACGATAATAACGACGTTAATAACGACGATAAAAAGAAGATAATGACAATAATAACGACGATATTATCGATGATATTTATGACGATAACAACGTAGATAATGACGATAATAACGACGACATTAACGACGATGATTATGACAAAATAACGACGATATTAACGACGATAATTATGAGGATAATAAGGACGATAACAACGATGATTATGACGATATTAACGACGATATTAACGACGATAATAACGACGATATTAACGACGATAATAAAGACAATAAAAAGAAGATAATGACAATAATAACGACGATATTAACGATAATATTTATGACGATAACAACGTAGATAATGACGAAAATAACGACGACATTAACGACGATGATTATGACAAAATAACGGCGATATTAACGACGATAATTATGAGGATGATAAGGACGATAACAACGATGATAATGACGATATTAACGACGATATTAACGACGATAATAACGACGATATTAACGACGATAATAAAGACAATAAAAAGAAGATAATGACAATAATAACGACGATATTATCGATGATATTTATGACGATAACAACGTAGATAATGATGATAATAACGACGACATTAACGACGATGATTATGACAAAATAACGACGATATTAACGATGATAATTATGACGATAACAACGAAGATAATGACGATAATAACGACGACATTATCGTCGATGATTATGACAAAATAACGACGATATTAACGACGATAATTATGAGGATGATAAGGATGATAACAACGATGATAATGACGATAATAACGACGACATTAACGACGATGTTTATGACAAAATAACGACGATATTAACGACGATAATTATGAGGATAATAAGGACGATAACAACGATTATAATGACGATATTAACGACGATATTAACGACGATAATAACGACGTTAAAAACGACGATAAAAAGAAGATAATGACAATAATAACGACGATATTATCGATGATATTTATGACGATAACAACGTAGATAATGACGATAATAACGACGACATTAACGACGATGATTATGACAAAATAACGACGATAATTATGAGGATGATAAGGACGATAACAACGATGATAATGACGATATTAACGACGATATTAACGACGATAATAACGACGATATTAACGACGATAATAAAGACAATAAAAAGAAGATAATGACAATAATAACGACGATATTATCGATGATATTTATGACGATAACAACGTAGATAATGACGATAATAACGACGACATTAACGACGATGATTATGACAAAATAACGACGATATTAACGACGATAATTATGAGGATGATAAGGACGATAACAACGATGATAATGACGATAATAACGACGACATTAGCGACGATGTTTATGACAAAATAACGACGATATTAACGACGATAATTATGAGGATAATAAGGACGATAACAACGATTATAATGACGATATTAACGACGATATTAACGACGATAATAACGACGTTAAAAACGACGATAAAAAGAAGATAATGACAATAATAACGACGATATTATCGATGATATTTATGACGATAACAACGTAGATAATGACGATAATAACGACGACATTAACGACGATGATTATGACAAAATAACGACGATATTAACGACGATAATTATGAGGATGATAAGGACGATAACAACGATGATAATGACGATATTAACGACGATATTAACGACGATAATAACGACGTTAATAACGACGATAAAAAGAAGATAATGACAATAATAACGACGATATTATCGATGATATTTATGACGATAACAACGTAGATAATGACGATAATAACGACGACATTAACGACGATGATTATGACAAAATAACGACGATATTAACGACGATAATTATGAGGATAATAAGGACGATAACAACGATGATTATGACGATATTAACGACGATATTAACGACGATAATAACGACGATATTAACGACGATAATAAAGACAATAAAAAGAAGATAATGACAATAATAACGACGATATTAACGACAATATTTATGACGATAACAACGTAGATAATGACGAAAATAACGACGACATTAACGACGATGATTATGACAAAATAACGGCGATATTAACGACGATAATTATGAGGATGATAAGGACGATAACAACGATGATAATGACGATATTAACGACGATATTAACGACGATAATAACGACGATATTAACGACGATAATAAAGACAATAAAAAGAAGATAATGACAATAATAACGACGATATTATCGATGATATTTATGACGATAACAACGTAGATAATGATGATAATAACGACGACATTAACGACGATGATTATGACAAAATAACGACGATATTAACGATGATAATTATGACGATAACAACGAAGATAATGACGATAATAACGACGACATTATCGTCGATGATTATGACAAAATAACGACGATATTAACGACGATAATTATGAGGATGATAAGGATGATAACAACGATGATAATGACGATAATAACGACGACATTAACGACGATGTTTATGACAAAATAACGACGATATTAACGACGATAATTATGAGGATAATAAGGACGATAACAACGATTATAATGACGATATTAACGACGATATTAACGACGATAATAACGACGTTAAAAACGACGATAAAAAGAAGATAATGACAATAATAACGACGATATTATCGATGATATTTATGACGATAACAACGTAGATAATGACGATAATAACGACGACATTAACGACGATGATTATGACAAAATAACGACGATAATTATGAGGATGATAAGGACGATAACAACGATGATAATGACGATATTAACGACGATATTAACGACGATAATAACGACGATATTAACGACGATAATAAAGACAATAAAAAGAAGATAATGACAATAATAACGACGATATTATCGATGATATTTATGACGATAACAACGTAGATAATGACGATAATAACGACGACATTAACGACGATGATTATGACAAAATAACGACGATATTAACGACGATAATTATGAGGATGATAAGGACGATAACAACGATGATAATGACGATATTAACGACGATAATAACGACGTTAATAACGACGATAAAAAGAAGATAATGACAATAAGAACGACGATATTATCGATGATATTTATGACGATAACAACGTAGATAATGACGAAAATAACGACGACATTAACGACGATGATTATGACAAAATAACGACGATATTAACGACGATAATTATGAGGATGATAAGGACGATAACAACGATGATAATGACGATATTAACGACGACATTAACGACGATGATTGTGACAAAATAACGACGATAATTATGAGGATAATAAGGACGATAACAACGATGATAATAACGATATTAACGACGATAATAACGACGATATTAACGACGATAATAATGTTGTTAATAACGACGATAAAAAGAAGATAATGACAATAATAACGACGATATTATCGATGATATTTATGACGATAACAACGTAGATAATGACGATAATAACGACGACATTAACGACGATGATTATGACAAAATAAGGACGATATTAACGACGATAATTATGAGGATAATAAGGACGATAACAACGATTATAATGACGATATTAACGACGATATTAACGACGATAATAACGACGTTAATAACGACGATAAAAAGAAGATAATGACAATAATAACGACGATATTATCGATGATATTTATGACGATAACAACGTAGATAATGACGATAATAACGACGACATTAACGACGATGATTGTGACAAAATAACGACGATATTAACGACGATAATTATGAGGATAATAAGGACGATAACAACGATGATAATGACGATATTAACGACGATAATAACGACGATATTAACGACGATAATAACGTCGATAAAAAGAAGATAATGACAATAATAACGACGATATTAACGATGATAATTATGACGATAACAACGAAGATAATGACGATAATAACGACGACATTATCGTCGATGATTATGACAAAATAACGACGATATTAACGACCATAATTATGAGGATGATAAGGATGATAACAACGATGATAATGACGATAATAACGACGACATTAACGACGATGTTTATGACAAAATAACGACGATATTAACGACGATAATTATGAGGATGATAAGGACGATAACAACGATGATAATGACGATATTAACGACGATATTAACGACGATAATAACGACGATATTAACGACGATAATAAAGACAATAAAAAGAAGATAATGACAATAATAACGACGATATTATCGATGATACTTATGACGATAACAACGTAGATAATGACGATAATAACGACGACATTAACGACGATGATTATGACAAAATAACGACGATATTAACGACGATAATTATGAGGATGATAAGGACGATAACAACGATGATAATGACGATATTAACGACGATAATAACGACGTTAATAACGACGATAAAAAGAAGATAATGACAATAAGAACGACGATATTATCGATGATATTTATGACGATAACAACGTAGATAATGACGAAAATAACGACGACATTAACGACGATGATTATGACAAAATAACGACGATATTAACGACGATAATTATGAGGATGATAAGGACGATAACAACGATGATAATGACGATATTAACGACGACATTAACGACGATGATTGTGACAAAATAACGACGATAATTATGAGGATAATAAGGACGATAACAACGATGATAATAACGATATTAACGACGATAATAACGACGATATTAACGACGATAATAACGTTGATAATAACGACGATAAAAAGAAGATAATGACAATAATAACGACGATATTATCGATGATATTTATGACGATAACAACGTAGATAATGACGATAATAACGACGACATTAACGACGATGATTATGACAAAATAACGACGATATTAACGACGATAATTATGAGGATGATAAGGACGATAACAACGATGATAATGACGATAATAACGACGACATTAGCGACGATGTTTATGACAAAATAACGACGATATTAACGACGATAATTATGAGGATAATAAGGACGATAACAACGATTATAATGACGATATTAACGACGATATTAACGACGATAATAACGACGATATTAACGACGATAATAAAGACAATAAAAAGAAGATAATGACAATAATAACGACGATATTAACGATAATATTTATGACGATAACAACGTAGATAATGACGAAAATAACGACGACATTAACGACGATGATTATGACAAAATAACGGCGATATTAACGACGATAATTATGAGGATGATAAGGACGATAACAACGATGATAATGACGATATTAACGACGATAATAACGACGATATTAACGACGATAATAACGTTGATAATAACGACGATAAAAAGAAGATAATGACAATAATAACGACGATATTATCGATGATATTTATGACGATAACAACGTAGATAATGACGATAATAACGACGACATTAACGACGATGATTATGACAAAATAACGACGATATTAACGACGATAATTATGAGGATGATAAGGACGATAACAACGATGATAATGACGATATTAACGACGATATTAACGACGATAATAACGACGTTAATAACGACGATAAAAAGAAGATAATGACAATAATAACGACGATATTATCGATGATATTTATGACGATAACAACGTAGATAATGACGATAATAACGACGACATTAACGACGATGATTATGACAAAATATCGACGATATTAACGACGATAATTATGAGGATAATAAGGACGATAACAACGATGATTATGACGATATTAACGACGATATTAACGACGATAATAACGACGATATTAACGACGATAATAAAGACAATAAAAAGAAGATAATGACAATAATAACGACGATATTAACGATAATATTTATGACGATAACAACGTAGATAATGACGAAAATAACGACGACATTAACGACGATGATTATGACAAAATAACGGCGATATTAACGACGATAATTATGAGGATGATAAGGACGATAACAACGATGATAATGACGATATTAACGACGATATTAACGACGATAATAACGACGATATTAACGACGATAATAAAGACAATAAAAAGAAGATAATGACAATAATAACGACGATATTATCGATGATATTTATGACGATAACAACGTAGATAATGACGATAATAACGACGACATTAACGACGATGATTATGACAAAATAACGACGATATTAACGATGATAATTATGACGATAACAACGAAGATAATGACGATAATAACGACGACATTATCGTCGATGATTATGACAAAATAACGACGATATTAACGACGATAATTATGAGGATGATAAGGATGATAACAACGATGATAATGACGATAATAACGACGACATTAACGACGATGTTTATGACAAAATAACGACGATATTAACGACGATAATTATGAGGATAATAAGGACGATAACAACGATTATAATGACGATATTAACGACGATATTAACGACGATAATAACGACGTTAAAAACGACGATAAAAAGAAGATAATGACAATAATAACGACGATATTATCGATGATATTTATGACGATAACAACGTAGATAATGACGATAATAACGACGACATTAACGACGATGATTATGACAAAATAACGACGATAATTATGAGGATGATAAGGACGATAACAACGATGATAATGACGATATTAACGACGATATTAACGACGATAATAACGACGATATTAACGACGATAATAAAGACAATAAAAAGAAGATAATGACAATAATAACGACGATATTATCGATGATATTTATGACGATAACAACGTAGATAATGACGATAATAACGACGACATTAACGACGATGATTATGACAAAATAACGACGATATTAACGACGATAATTATGAGGATGATAAGGACGATAACAACGATGATAATGACGATATTAACGACGATAATAACGACGTTAATAACGACGATAAAAAGAAGATAATGACAATAAGAACGACGATATTATCGATGATATTTATGACGATAACAACGTAGATAATGACGAAAATAACGACGACATTAACGACGATGATTATGACAAAATAACGACGATATTAACGACGATAATTATGAGGATGATAAGGACGATAACAACGATGATAATGACGATATTAACGACGACATTAACGACGATGATTGTGACAAAATAACAACGATAATTATGAGGATAATAAGGACGATAACAACGATGATAATAACGATATTAACGACGATAATAACGACGATATTAACGACGATAATAACGTTGTTAATAACGACGATAAAAAGAAGATAATGACAATAATAACGACGATATTATCGATGATATTTATGACGATAACAACGTAGATAATGACGATAATAACGACGACATTAACGACGATGATTATGACAAAATAACGACGATATTAACGACGATAATTATGAGGATAATAAGGACGATAACAACGATTATAATGACGATATTAACGACGATATTAACGACGATAATAACGACGTTAAAAACGACGATAAAAAGAAGATAATGACAATAATAACGACGATATTATCGATAATATTTATGACGATAACAACGTAGATAATGACGATAATAACGACGACATTAACGACGATGATTATGACAAAATAACGACGATAATTATGAGGATGATAAGGACGATAACAACGATGATAATGACGATATTAACGACGATATTAACGACGATAATAACGACGATATTAACGACGATAATAAAGACAATAAAAAGAAGATAATGACAATAATAACGACGATATTATCGATGATATTTATGACGATAACAACGTAGATAATGACGATAATAACGACGACATTAACGACGATGATTATGACAAAATAACGACGATATTAACGACGATAATTATGAGGATGATAAGGACGATAACAACGATGATAATGACGATATTAACGACGATAATAACGACGTTAATAACGACGATAAAAAGAAGATAATGACAATAAGAACGACGATATTATCGATGATATTTATGACGATAACAACGTAGATAATGACGAAAATAACGACGACATTAACGACGATGATTATGACAAAATAACGACGATATTAACGACGATAATTATGAGGATGATAAGGACGATAACAACGATGATAATGACGATATTAACGACGACATTAACGACGATGATTGTGACAAAATAACGACGATAATTATGAGGATAATAAGGACGATAACAACGATGATAACAACGATTATAATGACGATATTAACGACGATATTAACGACGATAATAACGACGTTAAAAACGACGATAAAAAGAAGATAATGACAATAATAACGACGATATTATCGATGATATTTATGACGATAACAACGTAGATAATGACGATAATAACGACGACATTAACGACGATGATTATGACAAAATAACGACGATATTAACGACGATAATTATGAGGATGATAAGGACGATAACAACGATGATAATGACGATATTAACGACGATATTAACGACGATAATAACGACGATATTAACGACGATAATAAAGACAATAAAAAGAAGATAATGACAATAATAACGACGATATTATCGATGATATTTATGACGATAACAACGTAGATAATGACGATAATAACGACGACATTAACGACGATGATTATGACAAAATAACGACGATATTAACGACGATAATTATGAGGATGATAAGGACGATAACAACGATGATAATGACGATATTAACGACGATAATAACGACGTTAATAACGACGATAAAAAGAAGATAATGACAATAAGAACGACGATATTATCGATGATATTTATGACGATAACAACGTAGATAATGACGATAATAACGACGACATTAACGACGATGATTATGACAAAATAACGACGATATTAACGACGATAATTATGAGGATGATAAGGACGATAACAACGATGATAATGACGATATTAACGACGATAATAACGACGTTAATAACGACGATAAAAAGAAGATAATGACAATAAGAACGACGATATTATCGATGATAATTATGACGATAACAACGTAGATAATGACGAAAATAACGACGACATTAACGACGATGATTATGACAAAATAACGACGATATTAACGACGATAATTATGAGGATGATAAGGACGATAACAACGATGATAATGACGATATTAACGACGATAATAACGACGATATTAACGACGATAATAACGTTGATAATAACGACGATAAAAAGAAGATAATGACAATAATAACGACGATATTATCGATGATATTTATGACGATAACAACGTAGATAATGACGATAATAACGACGACATTAACGACGATGATTATGACAAAATAACGACGATATTAACGACGATAATTATGAGGATGATAAGGACGATAACAACGATGATAATGACGATATTAACGACGATATTAACGACGATAATAACGACGTTAATAACGACGATAAAAAGAAGATAATGACAATAATAACGACGATATTATCGATGATATTTATGACGATAACAACGTAGATAATGACGATAATAACGACGACATTAACGACGATGATTATGACAAAATAACGACGATATTAACGACGATAATTATGAGGATGATAAGGACGATAACAACGATGATAATGACGATATTAACGACGATATTAACGACGATAATAACGACGTTAATAACGACGATAAAAAGAAGATAATGACAATAATAACGACGATATTATCGATGATATTTATGACGATAACAACGTAGATAATGACGATAATAACGACGACATTAACGACGATGATTATGACAAAATAACGACGATATTAACGACGATAATTATGAGGATGATAAGGACGATAACAACGATGATAATGACGATATTAACGACGATAATAACGACGATATTAACGACGATAATAACGACGTTAAAAACGACGATAAAAAGAAGATAATGACAATAATAACGACGATATTATCGATGATATTTATGACGATAACAACGTAGATAATGACGATAATAACGACGACATTAACGACGATGATTATGACAAAATAACGACGATATTAACGACGATAATTATGAGGATGATAAGGACGATAACAACGATGATAATGACGATATTAACGACGATATTAACGACGATAATAACGACGTTAATAACGACGATAAAAAGAAGATAATGACAATAATAACGACGATATTATCGATGATATTTATGACGATAACAACGTAGATAATGACGATAATAACGACGACATTAACGACGATGATTATGACAAAATAACGACGATATTAACGACGATAATTATGAGGATGATAAGGACGATAACAACGATGATAATGACGATATTAACGACGATAATAACGACGTTAATAACGACGATAAAAAGAAGATAATGACAATAAGAACGACGATATTATCGATGATATTTATGACGATAACAACGTAGATAATGACGAAAATAACGACGACATTAACGACGATGATTATGACAAAATAACGACGATATTAACGACGATAATTATGAGGATGATAAGGACGATAACAACGATGATAATGACGATATTAACGACGACATTAACGACGATGATTGTGACAAAATAACGACGATAATTATGAGGATAATAAGGACGATAACAACGATGATAATAACGATATTAACGACGATAATAACGACGATATTAACGACGATAATAACGTTGTTAATAACGACGATAAAAAGAAGATAATGACAATAATAACGACGATATTATCGATGATATTTATGACGATAACAACGTAGATAATGACGATAATAACGACGACATTAACGACGATGATTATGACAAAATAACGACGATATTAACGACGATAATTATGAGGATAATAAGGACGATAACAACGATTATAATGACGATATTAACGACGATAATAACGACGATATTAACGACGATAATAACGTTGATAATAACGACGATAAAAAGAAGATAATGACAATAATAACGACGATATTATCGATGATATTTATGACGATAACAACGTAGATAATGACGATAATAACGACGACATTAACGACGATGATTATGACAAAATAACGACGATATTAACGACGATAATTATGAGGATGATAAGGACGATAACAACGATGATAATGACGATATTAACGACGATATTAACGACGATAATAACGACGTTAATAACGACGATAAAAAGAAGATAATGACAATAATAACGACGATATTATCGATGATATTTATGACGATAACAACGTAGATAATGACGATAATAACGACGACATTAACGACGATGATTATGACAAAATAACGACGATATTAACGACGATAATTATGAGGATGATAAGGACGATAACAACGATGATAATGACGATATTAACGACGATAATAACGACGTTAATAACGACGATAAAAAGAAGATAATGACAATAAGAACGACGATATTATCGATGATATTTATGACGATAACAACGTAGATAATGACGAAAATAACGACGACATTAACGACGATGATTATGACAAAATAACGACGATATTAACGACGATAATT
This sequence comes from Dolichovespula media, assembly GCA_911387685.1. Lineage (NCBI taxonomy): Eukaryota > Metazoa > Arthropoda > Insecta > Hymenoptera > Vespidae > Dolichovespula > Dolichovespula media. The sequence continues at coordinate 73,820 of CAJVQJ010000039.1, forward strand.
ATGAGGATGATAAGGACGATAACAACGATGATAATGACGATATTAACGACGACATTAACGACGATGATTGTGACAAAATAACGACGATAATTATGAGGATAATAAGGACGATAACAACGATGATAATAACGATATTAACGACGATAATAACGACGATATTAACGACGATAATAACGTTGTTAATAACGACGATAAAAAGAAGATAATGACAATAATAACGACGATATTATCGATGATATTTATGACGATAACAACGTAGATAATGACGATAATAACGACGACATTAACGACGATGATTATGACAAAATAACGACGATATTAACGACGATAATTATGAGGATAATAAGGACGATAACAACGATTATAATGACGATATTAACGACGATATTAACGACGATAATAACGACGTTAATAACGACGATAAAAACAAGATAATGACAATAATAACGACGATATTAACGATAATATTTATGACGATAACAACGTAGATAATGACGAAAATAACGACGACATTAACGACGATGATTATGACAAAATAACGGCGATATTAACGACGATAATTATGAGGATGATAAGGACGATAACAACGATGATAATGACGATATTAACGACGATATTAACGACGATAATAACGACGATATTAACGACGATAATAAAGACAATAAAAAGAAGATAATGACAATAATAACGACGATATTATCGATGATATTTATGACGATAACAACGTAGATAATGACGATAATAACGACGACATTAACGACGATGATTATGACAAAATAACGACGATATTAACGATGATAATTATGACGATAACAACGAAGATAATGACGATAATAACGACGACATTATCGTCGATGATTATGACAAAATAACGACGATATTAACGACGATAATTATGAGGATGATAAGGATGATAACAACGATGATAATGACGATAATAACGACGACATTAACGACGATGTTTATGACAAAATAACGACGATATTAACGACGATAATTATGAGGATAATAAGGACGATAACAACGATTATAATGACGATATTAACGACGATATTAACGACGATAATAACGACGTTAAAAACGACGATAAAAAGAAGATAATGACAATAATAACGACGATATTATCGATGATATTTATGACGATAACAACGTAGATAATGACGATAATAACGACGACATTAACGACGATGATTATGACAAAATAACGACGATAATTATGAGGATGATAAGGACGATAACAACGATGATAATGACGATATTAACGACGATATTAACGACGATAATAACGACGATATTAACGTCGATAATAAAGACAATAAAAAGAAGATAATGACAATAATAACGACGATATTATCGATGATATTTATGACGATAACAACGTAGATAATGACGATAATAACGACGACATTAACGACGATGATTATGACAAAATAACGACGATATTAACGACGATAATTATGAGGATGATAAGGACGATAACAACGATGATAATGACGATATTAACGACGATAATAACGACGTTAATAACGACGATAAAAAGAAGATAATGACAATAAGAACGACGATATTATCGATGATATTTATGACGATAACAACGTAGATAATGACGAAAATAACGACGACATTAACGACGATGATTATGACAAAATAACGACGATATTAACGACGATAATTATGAGGATGATAAGGACGATAACAACGATGATAATGACGATATTAACGACGATATTAACGACGATAATAACGACGATATTAACGACGATAATAAAGACAATAAAAAGAAGATAATGACAATAATAACGACGATATTATCGATGATATTTATGACGATAACAACGTAGATAATGACGATAATAACGACGACATTAACGACGATGATTATGACAAAATAACGACGATATTAACGACGATAATTATGAGGATGATAAGGACGATAACAACGATGATAATGACGATATTAACGACGATAATAACGACGTTAATAACGACGATAAAAAGAAGATAATGACAATAAGAACGACGATATTATCGATGATATTTATGACGATAACAACGTAGATAATGACGATAATAACGACGACATTAACGACGATGATTATGACAAAATAACGACGATATTAACGACGATAATTATGAGGATGATAAGGACGATAACAACGATGATAATGACGATATTAACGACGATAATAACGACGTTAATAACGACGATAAAAAGAAGATAATGACAATAAGAACGACGATATTATCGATGATATTTATGACGATAACAACGTAGATAATGACGAAAATAACGACGACATTAACGACGATGATTATGACAAAATAACGACGATATTAACGACGATAATTATGAGGATGATAAGGACGATAACAACGATGATAATGACGATATTAACGACGATAATAACGACGATATTAACGACGATAATAACGTTGATAATAACGACGATAAAAAGAAGATAATGACAATAATAACGACGATATTATCGATGATATTTATGACGATAACAACGTAGATAATGACGATAATAACGACGACATTAACGACGATGATTATGACAAAATAACGACGATATTAACGACGATAATTATGAGGATGATAAGGACGATAACAACGATGATAATGACGATATTAACGACGATATTAACGACGATAATAACGACGTTAATAACGACGATAAAAAGAAGATAATGACAATAATAACGACGATATTATCGATGATATTTATGACGATAACAACGTAGATAATGACGATAATAACGACGACATTAACGACGATGATTATGACAAAATAACGACGATATTAACGACGATAATTATGAGGATGATAAGGACGATAACAACGATGATAATGACGATATTAACGACGATATTAACGACGATAATAACGACGTTAATAACGACGATAAAAAGAAGATAATGACAATAATAACGACGATATTATCGATGATATTTATGACGATAACAACGTAGATAATGACGATAATAACGACGACATTAACGACGATGATTATGACAAAATAACGACGATATTAACGACGATAATTATGAGGATGATAAGGACGATAACAACGATGATAATGACGATATTAACGACGATAATAACGTCGTTATTAACGTCGTTAATAACGACGATAAAAAGAAGATAATGACAATAATAACGACGATATTATCGATGATATTTATGACGATAACAACGTAGATAATGACGATAATAACGACGACATTAACGACGATGATTATGACAAAATAACGACGATATTAACGACGATAATTATGAGGATGATAAGGACGATAACAACGATGATAATGACGATATTAACGACGATAATAACGACGATATTAACGACGATAATAACGTTGATAATAACGACGATAAAAAGAAGATAATGACAATAATAACGACGATATTATCGATGATATTTATGACGATAACAACGTAGATAATGACGATAATAACGACGACATTAACGACGATGATTATGACAAAATAACGACGATATTAACGACGATAATTATGAGGATGATAAGGACGATAACAACGATGATAATGACGATATTAACGACGATATTAACGACGATAATAACGACGTTAATAACGACGATAAAAAGAAGATAATGACAATAATAACGACGATATTATCGATGATATTTATGACGATAACAACGTAGATAATGACGATAATAACGACGACATTAACGACGATGATTATGACAAAATAACGACGATATTAACGACGATAATTATGAGGATGATAAGGACGATAACAACGATGATAATGACGATATTAACGACGATATTAACGACGATAATAACGACGTTAATAACGACGATAAAAAGAAGATAATGACAATAATAACGACGATATTATCGATGATATTTATGACGATAACAACTTAGATAATGACGATAATAACGACGACATTAACGACGATGATTATGACAAAATAACGACGATATTAACGACGATAATTATGAGGATGATAAGGACGATAACAACGATGATAATGACGATATTAACGACGATAATAACGACGATATTAACGACGATAATAACGTTGATAATAACGACGATAAAAAGAAGATAATGACAATAATAACGACGATATTATCGATGATATTTATGACGATAACAACGTAGATAATGACGATAATAACGACGACATTAACGACGATGATTATGACAAAATAACGACGATATTAACGACGATAATTATGAGGATGATAAGGACGATAACAACGATGATAATGACGATATTAACGACGATATTAACGACGATAATAACGACGTTAATAACGACGATAAAAAGAAGATAATGACAATAATAACGACGATATTATCGATGATATTTATGACGATAACAACGTAGATAATGACGATAATAACGACGACATTAACGACGATGATTATGACAAAATAACGACGATATTAACGACGATAATTATGAGGATAATAAGGACGATAACAACGATGATTATGACGATATTAACGACGATATTAACGACGATAATAACGACGATATTAACGACGATAATAAAGACAATAAAAAGAAGATAATGACAATAATAACGACGATATTAACGATAATATTTATGACGATAACAACGTAGATAATGACGAAAATAACGACGACATTAACGACGATGATTATGACAAAATAACGGCGATATTAACGACGATAATTATGAGGATGATTAGGACGATAACAACGATGATAATGACGATATTAACGACGATATTAACGACGATAATAACGACGATATTAACGACGATAATAAAGACAATAAAAAGAAGATAATGACAATAATAACGACGATATTATCGATGATATTTATGACGATAACAACGTAGATAATGACGATAATAACGACGACATTAACGACGATGATTATGACAAAATAACGACGATATTAACGATGATAATTATGACGATAACAACGAAGATAATGACGATAATAACGACGACATTATCGTCGATGATTATGACAAAATAACGACGATATTAACGACGATAATTATGAGGATGATAAGGATGATAACAACGATGATAATGACGATAATAACGACGACATTAACGACGATGTTTATGACAAAATAACGACGATATTAACGACGATAATTATGAGGATAATAAGGACGATAACAACGATTATAATGACGATATTAACGACGATATTAACGACGATAATAACGACGTTAAAAACGACGATAAAAAGAAGATAATGACAATAATAACGACGATATTATCGATGATATTTATGACGATAACAACGTAGATAATGACGATAATAACGACGACATTAACGACGATGATTATGACAAAATAACGACGATAATTATGAGGATGATAAGGACGATAACAACGATGATAATGACGATATTAACGACGATATTAACGACGATAATAACGACGATATTAACGACGATAATAAAGACAATAAAAAGAAGATAATGACAATAATAACGACGATATTATCGATGATATTTATGACGATAACAACGTAGATAATGACGATAATAACGACGACATTAACGACGATGATTATGACAAAATAACGACGATATTAACGACGATAATTATGAGGATGATAAGGACGATAACAACGATGATAATGACGATATTAACGACGATAATAACGACGTTAATAACGACGATAAAAAGAAGATAATGACAATAAGAACGACGATATTATCGATGATATTTATGACGATAACAACGTAGATAATGACGAAAATAACGACGACATTAACGACGATGATTATGACAAAATAACGACGATATTAACGACGATAATTATGAGGATGATAAGGACGATAACAACGATGATAATGACGATATTAACGACGACATTAACGACGATGATTGTGACAAAATAACGACGATAATTATGAGGATAATAAGGACGATAACAACGATGATAACAACGATTATAATGACGATATTAACGACGATATTAACGACGATAATAACGACGTTAAAAACGACGATAAAAAGAAGATAATGACAATAATAACGACGATATTATCGATGATATTTATGACGATAACAACGTAGATAATGACGATAATAACGACGACATTAACGACGATGATTATGACAAAATAACGACGATATTAACGACGATAATTATGAGGATAATAAGGACGATAACAACGATGATTATGACGATATTAACGACGATATTAACGACGATAATAACGACGATATTAACGACGATAATAAAGACAATAAAAAGAAGATAATGACAATAATAACGACGATATTAACGATAATATTTATGACGATAACAACGTAGATAATGACGAAAATAACGACGACATTAACGACGATGATTATGACAAAATAACGGCGATATTAACGACGATAATTATGAGGATGATAAGGACGATAACAACGATGATAATGACGATATTAACGACGATATTAACGACGATAATAACGACGATATTAACGACGATAATAAAGACAATAAAAAGAAGATAATGACAATAATAACGACGATATTATCGATGATATTTATGACGATAACAACGTAGATAATGACGATAATAACGACGACATTAACGACGATGATTATGACAAAATAACGACGATATTAACGATGATAATTATGACGATAACAACGAAGATAATGACGATAATAACGACGACATTATCGTCGATGATTATGACAAAATAACGACGATATTAACGACGATAATTATGAGGATGATAAGGATGATAACAACGATGATAATGACGATAATAACGACGACATTAACGACGATGTTTATGACAAAATAACGACGATATTAACGACGATAATTATGAGGATAATAAGGACGATAACAACGATTATAATGACGATATTAACGACGATATTAACGACGATAATAACGACGTTAAAAACGACGATAAAAAGAAGATAATGACAATAATAACGACGATATTATCGATGATATTTATGACGATAACAACGTAGATAATGACGATAATAACGACGACATTAACGACGATGATTATGACAAAATAACGACGATAATTATGAGGATGATAAGGACGATAACAACGATGATAATGACGATATTAACGACGATATTAACGACGATAATAACGACGATATTAACGACGATAATAAAGACAATAAAAAGAAGATAATGACAATAATAACGACGATATTATCGATGATATTTATGACGATAACAACGTAGATAATGACGATAATAACGACGACATTAACGACGATGATTATGACAAAATAACGACGATATTAACGACGATAATTATGAGGATGATAAGGACGATAACAACGATGATAATGACGATATTAACGACGATAATAACGACGTTAATAACGACGATAAAAAGAAGATAATGACAATAAGAACGACGATATTATCGATGATATTTATGACGATAACAACGTAGATAATGACGAAAATAACGACGACATTAACGACGATGATTATGACAAAATAACGACGATATTAACGACGATAATTATGAGGAAGATAAGGACGATAACAACGATGATAATGACGATATTAACGACGACATTAACGACGATGATTGTGACAAAATAACGACGATAATTATGAGGATAATAAGGACGATAACAACGATGATAACAACGATTATAATGACGATATTAACGACGATATTAACGACGATAATAACGACGTTAAAAACGACGATAAAAAGAAGATAATGACAATAATAACGACGATATTATCGATGATATTTATGACGATAACAACGTAGATAATGACGAAAATAACGACGACATTAACGACGATGATTATGACAAAATAACGGCGATATTAACGACGATAATTATGAGGATGATAAGGACGATAACAACGATGATAATGACGATATTAACGACGATATTAACGACGATAATAACGACGATATTAACGACGATAATAAAGACAATAAAAAGAAGATAATGACAATAATAACGACGATATTATCGATGATATTTATGACGATAACAACGTAGATAATGACGATAATAACGACGACATTAACGACGATGATTATGACAAAATAACGACGATATTAACGATGATAATTATGACGATAACAACGAAGATAATGACGATAATAACGACGACATTATCGTCGATGATTATGACAAAATAACGACGATATTAACGACGATAATTATGAGGATGATAAGGATGATAACAACGATGATAATGACGATAATAACGACGACATTAACGACGATGTTTATGACAAAATAACGACGATATTAACGACGATAATTATGAGGATAATAAGGACGATAACAACGATTATAATGACGATATTAAAGACGATATTAACGACGATAATAACGACGTTAAAAACGACGATAAAAAGAAGATAATGACAATAATAACGACGATATTATCGATGATATTTATGACGATAACAACGTAGATAATGACGATAATAACGACGACATTAACGACGATGATTATGACAAAATAACGACGATAATTATGAGGATGATAAGGACGATAACAACGATGATAATGACGATATTAACGACGATATTAACGACGATAATAACGACGATATTAACGACGATAATAAAGACAATAAAAAGAAGATAATGACAATAATAACGACGATATTATCGATGATATTTATGACGATAACAACGTAGATAATGACGATAATAACGACGACATTAACGACGATGATTATGACAAAATAACGACGATATTAACGACGATAATTATGAGGATGATAAGGACGATAACAACGATGATAATGACGATATTAACGACGATAATAACGACGTTAATAACGACGATAAAAAGAAGATAATGACAATAAGAACGACGATATTATCGATGATATTTATGACGATAACAACGTAGATAATGACGAAAATAACGACGACATTAACGACGATGATTATGACAAAATAACGACGATATTAACGACGATAATTATGAGGATGATAAGGACGATAACAACGATGATAATGACGATATTAACGACGACATTAACGACGATGATTGTGACAAAATAACGACGATAATTATGAGGATAATAAGGACGATAACAACGATGATAACAACGATTATAATGACGATATTAACGACGATATTAACGACGATAATAACGACGTTAAAAACGACGATAAAAAGAAGATAATGACAATAATAACGACGATATTATCGATGATATTTATGACGATAACAACGTAGATAATGACGATAATAACGACGACATTAACGACGATGATTATGACAAAATAACGACGATATTAACGACGATAATTATGAGGATGATAAGGACGATAACAACGATGATAATGACGATATTAACGACGATATTAACGACGATAATAACGACGATATTAACGACGATAATAAAGACAATAAAAAGAAGATAATGACAATAATAACGACGATATTATCGATGATATTTATGACGATAACAACGTAGATAATGACGATAATAACGACGACATTAACGACGATGATTATGACAAAATAACGACGATATTAACGACGATAATTATGAGGATGATAAGGACGATAACAACGATGATAATGACGATATTAACGACGATAATAACGACGTTAATAACGACGATAAAAAGAAGATAATGACAATAAGAACGACGATATTATCGATGATATTTATGACGATAACAACGTAGATAATGACGATAATAACGACGACATTAACGACGATGATTATGACAAAATAACGACGATATTAACGACGATAATTATGAGGATGATAAGGACGATAACAACGATGATAATGACGATATTAACGACGATAATAACGACGTTAATAACGACGATAAAAAGAAGATAATGACAATAAGAACGACGATATTATCGATGATATTTATGACGATAACAACGTAGATAATGACGAAAATAACGACGACATTAACGACGATGATTATGACAAAATAACGACGATATTAACGACGATAATTATGAGGATGATAAGGACGATAACAACGATGATAATGACGATATTAACGACGACATTAACGACGATGATTGTGACAAAATAACGACGATAATTATGAGGATAATAAGGACGATAACAACGATGATAATAACGATATTAACGACGATAATAACGACGATATTAACGACGATAATAACGTTGATAATAACGACGATAAAAAGAAGATAATGACAATAATAACGACGATATTATCGATGATATTTATGACGATAACAACGTAGATAATGACGATAATAACGACGACATTAACGACGATGATTATGACAAAATAACGACGATATTAACGACGATAATTATGAGGATGATAAGGACGATAACAACGATGATAATGACGATAATAACGACGACATTAGCGACGATGTTTATGACAAAATAACGACGATATTAACGACGATAATTATGAGGATAATAAGGACGATAACAACGATTATAATGACGATATTAACGACGATATTAACGACGATAATAACGACGATATTAACGACGATAATAAAGACAATAAAAAGAAGATAATGACAATAATAACGACGATATTAACGATAATATTTATGACGATAACAACGTAGATAATGACGAAAATAACGACGACATTAACGACGATGATTATGACAAAATAACGGCGATATTAACGACGATAATTATGAGGATGATAAGGACGATAACAACGATGATAATGACGATATTAACGACGATAATAACGACGATATTAACGACGATAATAACGTTGATAATAACGACGATAAAAAGAAGATAATGACAATAATAACGACGATATTATCGATGATATTTATGACGATAACAACGTAGATAATGACGATAATAACGACGACATTAACGACGATGATTATGACAAAATAACGACGATATTAACGACGATAATTATGAGGATGATAAGGACGATAACAACGATGATAATGACGATATTAACGACGATATTAACGACGATAATAACGACGTTAATAACGACGATAAAAAGAAGATAATGACAATAATAACGACGATATTATCGATGATATTTATGACGATAACAACGTAGATAATGACGATAATAACGACGACATTAACGACGATGATTATGACAAAATAACGACGATATTAACGACGATAATTATGAGGATAATAAGGACGATAACAACGATGATTATGACGATATTAACGACGATATTAACGACGATAATAACGACGATATTAACGACGATAATAAAGACAATAAAAAGAAGATAATGACAATAATAACGACGATATTAACGATAATATTTATGACGATAACAACGTAGATAATGACGAAAATAACGACGACATTAACGACGATGATTATGACAAAATAACGGCGATATTAACGACGATAATTATGAGGATGATAAGGACGATAACAACGATGATAATGACGATATTAACGACGATATTAACGACGATAATAACGACGATATTAACGACGATAATAAAGACAATAAAAAGAAGATAATGACAATAATAACGACGATATTATCGATGATATTTATGACGATAACAACGTAGATAATGACGATAATAACGACGACATTAACGACGATGATTATGACAAAATAACGACGATATTAACGATGATAATTATGACGATAACAACGAAGATAATGACGATAATAACGACGACATTATCGTCGATGATTATGACAAAATAACGACGATATTAACGACGATAATTATGAGGATGATAAGGATGATAACAACGATGATAATGACGATAATAACGACGACATTAACGACGATGTTTATGACAAAATAACGACGATATTAACGACGATAATTATGAGGATAATAAGGACGATAACAACGATTATAATGACGATATTAACGACGATATTAACGACGATAATAACGACGTTAAAAACGACGATAAAAAGAAGATAATGACAATAATAACGACGATATTATCGATGATATTTATGACGATAACAACGTAGATAATGACGATAATAACGACGACATTAACGACGATGATTATGACAAAATAACGACGATAGTTATGAGGATGATAAGGACGATAACAACGATGATAATGACGATATTAACGACGATATTAACGACGATAATAACGACGATATTAACGACGATAATAAAGACAATAAAAAGAAGATAATGACAATAATAACGACGATATTATCGATGATATTTATGACGATAACAACGTAGATAATGACGATAATAACGACGACATTAACGACGATGATTATGACAAAATAACGACGATATTAACGACGATAATTATGAGGATGATAAGGACGATAACAACGATGATAATGACGATATTAACGACGATAATAACGACGTTAATAACGACGATAAAAAGAAGATAATGACAATAAGAACGACGATATTATCGATGATATTTATGACGATAACAACGTAGATAATGACGAAAATAACGACGACATTAACGACGATGATTATGACAAAATAACGACGATATTAACGACGATAATTATGAGGATGATAAGGACGATAACAACGATGATAATGACGATATTAACGACGACATTAACGACGATGATTGTGACAAAATAACGACGATAATTATGAGGATAATAAGGACGATAACAACGATGATAACAACGATTATAATGACGATATTAACGACGATATTAACGACGATAATAACGACGTTAAAAACGACGATAAAAAGAAGATAATGACAATAATAACGACGATATTATCGATGATATTTATGACGATAACAACGTAGATAATGACGATAATAACGACGACATTAACGACGATGATTATGACAAAATAACGACGATATTAACGACGATAATTATGAGGATAATAAGGACGATAACAACGATGATTATGACGATATTAACGACGATATTAACGACGATAATAACGACGATATTAACGACGATAATAAAGACAATAAAAAGAAGATAATGACAATAATAACGACGATATTAACGATAATATTTATGACGATAACAACGTAGATAATGACGAAAATAACGACGACATTAACGACGATGATTATGACAAAATAACGGCGATATTAACGACGATAATTATGAGGATGATAAGGACGATAACAACGATGATAATGACGATATTAACGACGATATTAACGACGATAATAACGACGATATTAACGACGATAATAAAGACAATAAAAAGAAGATAATGACAATAATAACGACGATATTATCGATGATATTTATGACGATAACAACGTAGATAATGACGATAATAACGACGACATTAACGACGATGATTATGACAAAATAACGACGATATTAACGATGATAATTATGACGATAACAACGAAGATAATGACGATAATAACGACGACATTATCGTCGATGATTATGACAAAATAACGACGATATTAACGACGATAATTATGAGGATGATAAGGATGATAACAACGATGATAATGACGATAATAACGACGACATTAACGACGATGTTTATGACAAAATAACGACGATATTAACGACGATAATTATGAGGATAATAAGGACGATAACAACGATTATAATGACGATATTAACGACGATATTAACGACGATAATAACGACGTTAAAAACGACGATAAAAAGAAGATAATGACAATAATAACGACGATATTATCGATGATATTTATGACGATAACAACGTAGATAATGACGATAATAACGACGACATTAACGACGATGATTATGACAAAATAACGACGATAATTATGAGGATGATAAGGACGATAACAACGATGATAATGACGATATTAACGACGATATTAACGACGATAATAACGACGATATTAACGACGATAATAAAGACAATAAAAAGAAGATAATGACAATAATAACGACGATATTATCGATGATATTTATGACGATAACAACGTAGATAATGACGATAATAACGACGACATTAACGACGATGATTATGACAAAATAACGACGATATTAACGACGATAATTATGAGGATGATAAGGACGATAACAACGATGATAATGACGATATTAACGACGATAATAACGACGTTAATAACGACGATAAAAAGAAGATAATGACAATAAGAACGACGATATTATCGATGATATTTATGACGATAACAACGTAGATAATGACGAAAATAACGACGACATTAACGACGATGATTATGACAAAATAACGACGATATTAACGACGATAATTATGAGGATGATAAGGACGATAACAACGATGATAATGACGATATTAACGACGACATTAACGACGATGATTGTGACAAAATAACGACGATAATTATGAGGATAATAAGGACGATAACAACGATGATAACAACGATTATAATGACGATATTAACGACGATATTAACGACGATAATAACGACGTTAAAAACGACGATAAAAAGAAGATAATGACAATAATAACGACGATATTATCGATGATATTTATGACGATAACAACGTAGATAATGACGAAAATAACGACGACATTAACGACGATGATTATGACAAAATAACGGCGATAATAACGACGATAATTATGAGGATGATAAGGACGATAACAACGATGATAATGACGATATTAACGACGATATTAACGACGATAATAACGACGATATTAACGACGATAATAAAGACAATAAAAAGAAGATAATGACAATAATAACGACGATATTATCGATGATATTTATGACGATAACAACGTAGATAATGACGATAATAACGACTACATTAACGACGATGATTATGACAAAATAACGACGATATTAACGATGATAATTATGACGATAACAACGAAGATAATGACGATAATAACGACGACATTATCGTCGATGATTATGACAAAATAACGACGATATTAACGACGATAATTATGAGGATGATAAGGACGATAACAACGATGATAATGACGATATTAACGACGACATTAACGACGATGATTGTGACAAAATAACGACGATAATTATGAGGATAATAAGGACGATAACAACGATGATAATAACGATATTAACGACGATAATAACGACGATATTAACGACGATAATAACGTTGATAATAACGACGATAAAAAGAAGATAATGACAATAATAACGACGATATTATCGATGATATTTATGACGATAACAACGTAGATAATGACGATAATAACGACGACATTAACGACGATGATTATGACAAAATAACGACGATATTAACGACGATAATTATGAGGATGATAAGGACGATAACAACGATGATAATGACGATAATAACGACGACATTAGCGACGATGTTTATGACAAAATAACGACGATATTAACGACGATAATTATTAGGATAATAAGGACGATAACAACGATTATAATGACGATATTAACGACGATATTAACGACGATAATAACGACGATATTAACGACGATAATAAAGACAATAAAAAGAAGATAATGACAATAATAACGACGATATTAACGATAATATTTATGACGATAACAACGTAGATAATGACGAAAATAACGACGACATTAACGACGATGATTATGACAAAATAACGGCGATATTAACGACGATAATTATGAGGATGATAAGGACGATAACAACGATGATAATGACGATATTAACGACGATAATAACGACGATATTAACGACGACAATAACGTTGATAATAACGACGATAAAAAGAAGATAATGACAATAATAACGACGATATTATCGATGATATTTATGACGATAACAACGTAGATAATGACGATAATAACGACGACATTAACGACGATGATTATGACAAAATAACGACGATATTAACGACGATAATTATGAGGATGATAAGGACGATAACAACGATGATAATGACGATATTAACGACGATATTAACGACGATAATAACGACGTTAATAACGACGATAAAAAGAAGATAATGACAATAATAACGACGATATTATCGATGATATTTATGACGATAACAACGTAGATAATGACGATAATAACGACGACATTAACGACGATGATTATGACAAAATAACGACGATATTAACGACGATAATTATGAGGATAATAAGGACGATAACAACGATGATTATGACGATATTAACGACGATATTAACGACGATAATAACGACGATATTAACGACGATAATAAAGACAATAAAAAGAAGATAATGACAATAATAACGACGATATTAACGATAATATTTATGACGATAACAACGTAGATAATGACGAAAATAACGACGACATTAACGACGATGATTATGACAAAATAACGGCGATATTAACGACGATAATTATGAGGATGATAAGGACGATAACAACGATGATAATGACGATATTAACGACGATATTAACGACGATAATAACGACGATATTAACGACGATATTAAAGACAATAAAAAGAAGATAATGACAATAATAACGACGATATTATCGATGATATTTATGACGATAACAACGTAGATAATGACGATAATAACGACGACATTAACGACGATGATTATGACAAAATAACGACGATATTAACGATGATAATTATGACGATAACAACGAAGATAATGACGATAATAACGACGACATTATCGTCGATGATTATGACAAAATAACGACGATATTAACGACGATAATTATGAGGATGATAAGGATGATAACAACGATGATAATGACGATAATAACGACGACATTAACGACGATGTTTATGACAAAATAACGACGATATTAACGACGATAATTATGAGGATAATAAGGACGATAACAACGATTATAATGACGATATTAACGACGATATTAACGACGATAATAACGACGTTAAAAACGACGATAAAAAGAAGATAATGACAATAATAACGACGATATTATCGATGATATTTATGACGATAACAACGTAGATAATGACGATAATAACGACGACATTAACGACGATGATTATGACAAAATAACGACGATAATTATGAGGATGATAAGGACGATAACAACGATGATAATGACGATATTAACGACGATATTAACGACGATAATAACGACGATATTAACGACGATAATAAAGACAATAAAAAGAAGATAATGACAATAATAACGACGATATTATCGATGATATTTATGACGATAACAACGTAGATAATGACGATAATAACGACGACATTAACGACGATGATTATGACAAAATAACGACGATATTAACGACGATAATTATGAGGATGATAAGGACGATAACAACGATGATAATGACGATATTAACGACGATAATAACGACGTTAATAACGACGATAAAAAGAAGATAATGACAATAAGAACGACGATATTATCGATGATATTTATGACGATAACAACGTAGATAATGACGAAAATAACGACGACATTAACGACGATGATTATGACAAAATAACGACGATATTAACGACGATAATTATGAGGATGATAAGGACGATAACAACGATGATAATGACGATATTAACGACGACATTAACGACGATGATTGTGACAAAATAACGACGATAATTATGAGGATAATAAGGACGATAACAACGATGATAACAACGATTATAATGACGATATTAACGACGATATTAACGACGATAATAACGACGTTAAAAACGACGATAAAAAGAAGATAATGACAATAATAACGACGATATTATCGATGATATTTATGACGATAACAACGTAGATAATGACGATAATAACGACGACATTAACGACGATGATTATGACAAAATAACGACGATATTAAGGACGATAATTATGAGGATGATAAGGACGATAACAACGATGATAATGACGATATTAACGACGATATTAACGACGATAATAACGACGATATTAACGACGATAATAAAGACAATAAAAAGAAGATAATGACAATAATAACGACGATATTATCGATGATATTTATGACGATAACAACGTAGATAATGACGATAATAACGACGACATTAACGACGATGATTATGACAAAATAACGACGATATTAACGACGATAATTATGAGGATGATAAGGACGATAACAACGATGATAATGACGATATTAACGACGATAATAACGACGTTAATAACGACGATAAAAAGAAGATAATGACAATAAGAACGACGATATTATCGATGATATTTATGACGATAACAACGTAGATAATGACGAAAATAACGACGACATTAACGACGATGATTATGACAAAATAACGACGATATTAACGACGATAATTATGAGGATGATAAGGACGATAACAACGATGATAATGACGATATTAACGACGACATTAACGACGATGATTGTGACAAAATAACGACGATAATTATGAGGATAATAAGGACGATAACAACGATGATAATAACGATATTAACGACGATAATAACGACGATATTAACGACGATAATAACGTTGTTAATAACGACGATAAAAAGAAGATAATGACAATAATAACGACGATATTATCGATGATATTTATGACGATAACAACGTAGATAATGACGATAATAACGACGACATTAACGACGATGATTATGACAAAATAACGACGATATTATCGACGATAATTATGAGGATAATAAGGACGATAACAACGATTATAATGACGATATTAACGACGATATTAACGACGATAATAACGACGTTAATAACGACGATAAAAAGAAGATAATGACAATAATAACGACGATATTAACGATAATATTTATGACGATAACAACGTAGATAATGACGAAAATAACGACGACATTAACGACGATGATTATGACAAAATAACGGCGATATTAACGACGATAATTATGAGGATGATAAGGACGATAACAACGATGATAATGACGATATTAACGACGATATTAACGACGATAATAACGACGATATTAACGACGATAATAAAGACAATAAAAAGAAGATAATGACAATAATAAAGACGATATTATCGATGATATTTATGACGATAACAACGTAGATAATGACGATAATAACGACGACATTAACGACGATGATTATGACAAAATAACGACGATATTAACGATGATAATTATGACGATAACAACGAAGATAATGACGATAATAACGACGACATTATCGTCGATGATTATGACAAAATAACGACGATATTAACGACGATAATTATGAGGATGATAAGGATGATAACAACGATGATAATGACGATAATAACGACGACATTAACGACGATGTTTATGACAAAATAACGACGATATTAACGACGATAATTATGAGGATAATAAGGACGATAACAACGATTATAATGACGATATTAACGACGATATTAACGACGATAATAACGACGTTAAAAACGACGATAAAAAGAAGATAATGACAATAATAACGACGATATTATCGATGATATTTATGACGATAACAACGTAGATAATGACGATAATAACGACGACATTAACGACGATGATTATGACAAAATAACGACGATAATTATGAGGATGATAAGGACGATAACAACGATGATAATGACGATATTAACGACGATATTAACGACGATAATAACGACGATATTAACGACGATAATAAAGACAATAAAAAGAAGATAATGACAATAATAACGACGATATTATCGATGATATTTATGACGATAACAACGTAGATAATGACGATAATAACGACGACATTAACGACGATGATTATGACAAAATAACGACGATATTAACGACGATAATTATGAGGATGATAAGGACGATAACAACGATGATAATGACGATATTAACGACGATAATAACGACGTTAATAACGACGATAAAAAGAAGATAATGACAATAAGAACGACGATATTATCGATGATATTTATGACGATAACAACGTAGATAATGACGAAAATAACGACGACATTAACGACGATGATTATGACAAAATAACGACGATATTAACGACGATAATTATGAGGATGATAAGGACGATAACAACGATGATAATGACGATATTAACGACGACATTAACGACGATGATTGTGACAAAATAACGACGATAATTATGAGGATAATAAGGACGATAACAACGATGATAACAACGATTATAATGACGATATTAACGACGATATTAACGACGATAATAACGACGTTAAAAACGACGATAAAAAGAAGATAATGACAATAATAACGACGATATTATCGATGATATTTATGACGATAACAACGTAGATAATGACGATAATAACGACGACATTAACGACGATGATTATGACAAAATAACGACGATATTAACGACGATAATTATGAGGATGATAAGGACGATAACAACGATGATAATGACGATATTAACGACGATATTAACGACGATAATAACGACGATATTAACGACGATAATAAAGACAATAAAAAGAAGATAATGACAATAATAACGACGATATTATCGATGATATTTATGACGATAACAACGTAGATAATGACGATAATAACGACGACATTAACGACGATGATTATGACAAAATAACGACGATATTAACGACGATAATTATGAGGATGATAAGGACGATAACAACGATGATAATGACGATATTAACGACGATAATAACGACGTTAATAACGACGATAAAAAGAAGATAATGACAATAAGAACGACGATATTATCGATGATATTTATGACGATAACAACGTAGATAATGACGAAAATAACGACGACATTAACGACGATGATTATGACAAAATAACGACGATATTAACGACGATAATTATGAGGATGATAAGGACGATAACAACGATGATAATGACGATATTAACGACGATATTAACGACGATAATAACGACGATATTAACGACGATAATAAAGACAATAAAAAGAAGATAATGACAATAATAACGACGATATTATCGATGATATTTATGACGATAACATCGTAGATAATGACGATAATAACGACGACATTAACGACGATGATTATGACAAAATAACGACGATATTAACGATGATAATTATGACGATAACAACGAAGATAATGACGATAATAACGACGACATTATCGTCGATGATTATGACAAAATAACGACGATATTAACGACGATAATTATGAGGATGATAAGGATGATAACAACGATGATAATGACGATAATAACGACGACATTAACGACGATGTTTATGACAAAATAACGACGATATTAACGACGATAATTATGAGGATAATAAGGACGATAACAACGATTATAATGACGATATTAACGACGATATTAACGACGATAATAACGACGTTAAAAACGACGATAAAAAGAAGATAATGACAATAATAACGACGATATTATCGATGATATTTATGACGATAACAACGTAGATAATGACGATAATAACGACGACATTAACGACGATGATTATGACAAAATAACGACGATAATTATGAGGATGATAAGGACGATAACAACGATGATAATGACGATATTAACGACGATATTAACGACGATAATAACGACGATATTAACGACGATAATAAAGACAATAAAAAGAAGATAATGACAATAATAACGACGATATTATCGATGATATTTATGACGATAACAACGTAGATAATGACGATAATAACGACGACATTAACGACGATGATTATGACAAAATAACGACGATATTAACGACGATAATTATGAGGATGATAAGGACGATAACAACGATGATAATGACGATATTAACGACGATAATAACGACGTTAATAACGACGATAAAAAGAAGATAATGACAATAAGAACGACGATATTATCGATGATATTTATGACGATAACAACGTAGATAATGACGAAAATAACGACGACATTAACGACGATGATTATGACAAAATAACGACGATATTAACGACGATAATTATGAGGATGATAAGGACGATAACAACGATGATAATGACGATATTAACGACGACATTAACGACGATGATTGTGACAAAATAACGACGATAATTATGAGGATAATAAGGACGATAACAACGATGATAACAACGATTATAATGACGATATTAACGACGATATTAACGACGATAATAACGACGTTAAAAACGACGATAAAAAGAAGATAATGACAATAATAACGACGATATTATCGATGATATTTATGACGATAACAACGTAGATAATGACGATAATAACGACGACATTAACGACGATGATTATGACAAAATAACGACGATATTAAGGACGATAATTATGAGGATGATAAGGACGATAACAACGATGATAATGACGATATTAACGACGATATTAACGACGATAATAACGACGATATTAACGACGATAATAAAGACAATAAAAAGAAGATAATGACAATAATAACGACGATATTATCGATGATATTTATGACGATAACAACGTAGATAATGACGATAATAACGACGACATTAACGACGATGATTATGACAAAATAACGACGATATTAACGACGATAATTATGAGGATGATAAGGACGATAACAACGATGATAATGACGATATTAACGACGATAATAACGACGTTAATAACGACGATAAAAAGAAGATAATGACAATAAGAACGACGATATTATCGATGATATTTATGACGATAACAACGTAGATAATGACGAAAATAACGACGACATTAACGACGATGATTATGACAAAATAACGACGATATTAACGACGATAATTATGAGGATGATAAGGACGATAACAACGATGATAATGACGATATTAACGACGACATTAACGACGATGATTGTGACAAAATAACGACGATAATTATGAGGATAATAAGGACGATAACAACGATGATAATAACGATATTAACGACGATAATAACGACGATATTAACGACGATAATAACGTTGTTAATAACGACGATAAAAAGAAGATAATGACAATAATAACGACGATATTATCGATGATATTTATGACGATAACAACGTAGATAATGACGATAATAACGACGACATTAACGACGATGATTATGACAAAATAACGACGATATTAACGACGATAATTATGAGGATAATAAGGACGATAACAACGATTATAATGACGATATTAACGACGATATTAACGACGATAATAACGACGTTAATAACGACGATAAAAAGAAGATAATGACAATAATAACGACGATATTAACGATAATATTTATGACGATAACAACGTAGATAATGACGAAAATAACGACGACATTAACGACGATGATTATGACAAAATAACGGCGATATTAACGACGATAATTATGAGGATGATAAGGACGATAACAACGATGATAATGACGATATTAACGACGATATTAACGACGATAATAACGACGATATTAACGACGATAATAAAGACAATAAAAAGAAGATAATGACAATAATAAAGACGATATTATCGATGATATTTATGACGATAACAACGTAGATAATGACGATAATAACGACGACATTAACGACGATGATTATGACAAAATAACGACGATATTAACGATGATAATTATGACGATAACAACGAAGATAATGACGATAATAACGACGACATTATCGTCGATGATTATGACAAAATAACGACGATATTAACGACGATAATTATGAGGATGATAAGGATGATAACAACGATGATAATGACGATAATAACGACGACATTAACGACGATGTTTATGACAAAATAACGACGATATTAACGACGATAATTATGAGGATAATAAGGACGATAACAACGATTATAATGACGATATTAACGACGATATTAACGACGATAATAACGACGTTAAAAACGACGATAAAAAGAAGATAATGACAATAATAACGACGATATTATCGATGATATTTATGACGATAACAACGTAGATAATGACGATAATAACGACGACATTAACGACGATGATTATGACAAAATAACGACGATAATTATGAGGATGATAAGGACGATAACAACGATGATAATGACGATATTAACGACGATATTAACGACGATAATAACGACGATATTAACGACGATAATAAAGACAATAAAAAGAAGATAATGACAATAATAACGACGATATTATCGATGATATTTATGACGATAACAACGTAGATAATGACGATAATAACGACGACATTAACGACGATGATTATGACAAAATAACGACGATATTAACGACGATAATTATGAGGATGATAAGGACGATAACAACGATGATAATGACGATATTAACGACGATAATAACGACGTTAATAACGACGATAAAAAGAAGATAATGACAATAAGAACGACGATATTATCGATGATATTTATGACGATAACAACGTAGATAATGACGAAAATAACGACGACATTAACGACGATGATTATGACAAAATAACGACGATATTAACGACGATAATTATGAGGATGATAAGGACGATAACAACGATGATAATGACGATATTAACGACGACATTAACGACGATGATTGTGACAAAATAACGACGATAATTATGAGGATAATAAGGACGATAACAACGATGATAACAACGATTATAATGACGATATTAACGACGATATTAACGACGATAATAACGACGTTAAAAACGACGATAAAAAGAAGATAATGACAATAATAACGACGATATTATCGATGATATTTATGACGATAACAACGTAGATAATGACGATAATAACGACGACATTAACGACGATGATTATGACAAAATAACGACGATATTAACGACGATAATTATGAGGATGATAAGGACGATAACAACGATGATAATGACGATATTAACGACGATATTAACGACGATAATAACGACGATATTAACGACGATAATAAAGACAATAAAAAGAAGATAATGACAATAATAACGACGATATTATCGATGATATTTATGACGATAACAACGTAGATAATGACGATAATAACGACGACATTAACGACGATGATTATGACAAAATAACGACGATATTAACGACGATAATTATGAGGATGATAAGGACGATAACAACGATGATAATGACGATATTAACGACGATAATAACGACGTTAATAACGACGATAAAAAGAAGATAATGACAATAAGAACGACGATATTATCGATGATATTTATGACGATAACAACGTAGATAATGACGAAAATAACGACGACATTAACGACGATGATTATGACAAAATAACGACGATATTAACGACGATAATTATGAGGATGATAAGGACGATAACAACGATGATAATGACGATATTAACGACGATATTAACGACGATAATAACGACGATATTAACGACGATAATAAAGACAATAAAAAGAAGATAATGACAATAATAACGACGATATTATCGATGATATTTATGACGATAACATCGTAGATAATGACGATAATAACGACGACATTAACGACGATGATTATGACAAAATAACGACGATATTAACGATGATAATTATGACGATAACAACGAAGATAATGACGATAATAACGACGACATTATCGTCGATGATTATGACAAAATAACGACGATATTAACGACGATAATTATGAGGATGATAAGGATGATAACAACGATGATAATGACGATAATAACGACGACATTAACGACGATGTTTATGACAAAATAACGACGATATTAACGACGATAATTATGAGGATAATAAGGACGATAACAACGATTATAATGACGATATTAACGACGATATTAACGACGATAATAACGACGTTAAAAACGACGATAAAAAGAAGATAATGACAATAATAACGACGATATTATCGATGATATTTATGACGATAACAACGTAGATAATGACGATAATAACGACGACATTAACGACGATGATTATGACAAAATAACGACGATAATTATGAGGATGATAAGGACGATAACAACGATGATAATGACGATATTAACGACGATATTAACGACGATAATAACGACGATATTAACGACGATAATAAAGACAATAAAAAGAAGATAATGACAATAATAACGACGATATTATCGATGATATTTATGACGATAACAACGTAGATAATGACGAAAATAACGACGACATTAACGACGATGATTATGACAAAATAACGACGATATTAACGACGATAATTATGAGGATGATAAGGACGATAACAACGATGATAATGACGATATTAACGACGACATTAACGACGATGATTGTGACAAAATAACGACGATAATTATGAGGATAATAAGGACGATAACAACGATGATAATAACGATATTAACGACGATAATAACGACGATATTAACGACGATAATAACGTTGATAATAACGACGATAAAAAGAAGATAATGACAATAATAACGACGATATTATCGATGATATTTATGACGATAACAACGTAGATAATGACGATAATAACGACGACATTAACGACGATGATTATGACAAAATAACGACGATATTAACGACGATAATTATGAGGATGATAAGGACGATAACAACGATGATAATGACGATAATAACGACGACATTAGCGACGATGTTTATGACAAAATAACGACGATATTAACGACGATAATTATGAGGATAATAAGGACGATAACAACGATTATAATGACGATATTAACGACGATATTAACGACGATAATAACGACGATATTAACGACGATAATAAAGACAATAAAAAGAAGATAATGACAATAATAACGACGATATTAACGATAATATTTATGACGATAACAACGTAGATAATGACGAAAATAACGACGACATTAACGACGATGATTATGACAAAATAACGGCGATATTAACGACGATAATTATGAGGATGATAAGGACGATAACAACGATGATAATGACGATATTAACGACGATAATAACGACGATATTAACGACGATAATAACGTTGATAATAACGACGATAAAAAGAAGATAATGACAATAATAAGGACGATATTATCGATGATATTTATGACGATAACAACGTAGATAATGACGATAATAACGACGACATTAACGACGATGATTATGACAAAATAACGACGATATTAACGACGATAATTATGAGGATGATAAGGACGATAACAACGATGATAATGACGATATTAACGACGATATTAACGACGATAATAACGACGTTAATAACGACGATAAAAAGAAGATAATGACAATAATAACGACGATATTATCGATGATATTTATGACGATAACAACGTAGATAATGACGATAATAACGACGACATTAACGACGATGATTATGACAAAATAACGACGATATTAACGACGATAATTATGAGGATAATAAGGACGATAACAACGATGATTATGACGATATTAACGACGATATTAACGACGATAATAACGACGATATTAACGACGATAATAAAGACAATAAAAAGAAGATAATGACAATAATAACGACGATATTAACGATAATATTTATGACGATAACAACGTAGATAATGACGAAAATAACGACGACATTAACGACGATGATTATGACAAAATAACGGCGATATTAACGACGATAATTATGAGGATGATAAGGACGATAACAACGATGATAATGACGATATTAACGACGATATTAACGACGATAATAACGACGATATTAACGACGATAATAAAGACAATAAAAAGAAGATAATGACAATAATAACGACGATATTATCGATGATATTTATGACGATAACAACGTAGATAATGACGATAATAACGACGACATTAACGACGATGATTATGACAAAATAACGACGATATTAACGATGATAATTATGACGATAACAACGAAGATAATGACGATAATAACGACGACATTATCGTCGATGATTATGACAAAATAACGACGATATTAACGACGATAATTATGAGGATGATAAGGATGATAACAACGATGATAATGACGATAATAACGACGACATTAACGACGATGTTTATGACAAAATAACGACGATATTAACGACGATAATTATGAGGATAATAAGGACGATAACAACGATTATAATGACGATATTAACGACGATATTAACGACGATAATAACGACGTTAAAAACGACGATAAAAAGAAGATAATGACAATAATAACGACGATATTATCGATGATATTTATGACGATAACAACGTAGATAATGACGATAATAACGACGACATTAACGACGATGATTATGACAAAATAACGACGATAATTATGAGGATGATAAGGACGATAACAACGATGATAATGACGATATTAACGACGATATTAACGACGATAATAACGACGATATTAACGACGATAATAAAGACAATAAAAAGAAGATAATGACAATAATAACGACGATATTATCGATGATATTTATGACGATAACAACGTAGATAATGACGATAATAACGACGACATTAACGACGATGATTATGACAAAATAACGACGATATTAACGACGATAATTATGAGGATGATAAGGACGATAACAACGATGATAATGACGATATTAACGACGATAATAACGACGTTAATAACGACGATAAAAAGAAGATAATGACAATAAGAACGACGATATTATCGATGATATTTATGACGATAACAACGTAGATAATGACGAAAATAACGACGACATTAACGACGATGATTATGACAAAATAACGACGATATTAACGACGATAATTATGAGGATGATAAGGACGATAACAACGATGATAATGACGATATTAACGACGACATTAACGACGATGATTGTGACAAAATAACGACGATAATTATGAGGATAATAACGACGATAATATCGATGTTAATGACGATTATAATGACGATATTAACGACGATATTAACGACGATAATAACGACGTTAAAAACGACGATAAAAAGAAGATAATGACAATAATAACGACGATATTATCGATGATATTTATGACGATAACAACGTAGATAATGACGATAATAACGACGACATTAACGACGATGATTATGACAAAATAACGACGATATTAACGACGATAATTATGAGGATGATAAGGACGATAACAACGATGATAATGACGATATTAACGACGATATTAACGACGATAATAACGACGATATTAACGACGATAATAAAGACAATAAAAAGAAGATAATGACAATAATAACGACGATATTATCGATGATATTTATGACGATAACAACGTAGATAATGACGATAATAACGACGACATTAACGACGATGATTATGACAAAATAACGACGATATTAACGACGATAATTATGAGGATGATAAGGACGATAACAACGATGATAATGACGATATTAACGACGATAATAACGACGTTAATAACGACGATAAAAAGAAGATAATGACAATAAGAACGACGATATTATCGATGATATTTATGACGATAACAACGTAGATAATGACGAAAATAACGACGACATTAACGACGATGATTATGACAAAATAACGACGATATTAACGACGATAATTATGAGGATGATAAGGACGATAACAACGATGATAATGACGATATTAACGACGACATTAACGACGATGATTGTGACAAAATAACGACGATAATTATGAGGATAATAAGGACGATAACAACGATGATAATAACGATATTAACGACGATAATAACGACGATATTAACGACGATAATAACGTTGTTAATAACGACGATAAAAAGAAGATAATGACAATAATAACGACGATATTATCGATGATATTTATGACGATAACAACGTAGATAATGACGATAATAACGACGACATTAACGACGATGATTATGACAAAATAACGACGATATTAACGACGATAATTATGAGGATAATAAGGACGATAACAACGATTATAATGACGATATTAACGACGATATTAACGACGATAATAACGACGTTAATAACGACGATAAAAAGAAGATAATGACAATAATAACGACGATATTAACGATAATATTTATGACGATAACAACGTAGATAATGACGAAAATAACGACGACATTAACGACGATGATTATGACAAAATAACGGCGATATTAACGACGATAATTATGAGGATGATAAGGACGATAACAACGATGATAATGACGATATTAACGACGATATTAACGACGATAATAACGACGATATTAACGACGATAATAAAGACAATAAAAAGAAGATAATGACAATAATAACGACGATATTATCGATGATATTTATGACGATAACAACGTAGATAATGACGATAATAACGACGACATTAACGACGATGATTATGACAAAATAACGACGATATTAACGATGATAATTATGACGATAACAACGAAGATAATGACGATAATAACGACGACATTATCGTCGATGATTATGACAAAATAACGACGATATTAACGACGATAATTATGAGGATGATAAGGATGATAACAACGATGATAATGACGATAATAACGACGACATTAACGACGATGTTTATGACAAAATAACGACGATATTAACGACGATAATTATGAGGATAATAAGGACGATAACAACGATTATAATGACGATATTAACGACGATATTAACGACGATAATAACGACGTTAAAAACGACGATAAAAAGAAGATAATGACAATAATAACGACGATATTATCGATGATATTTATGACGATAACAACGTAGATAATGACGATAATAACGACGACATTAACGACGATAATTATGACAAAATAACGACGATAATTATGAGGATGATAAGGACGATAACAACGATGATAATGACGATATTAACGACGATATTAACGACGATAATAACGACGATATTAACGACGATAATAAAGACAATAAAAAGAAGATAATGACAATAATAACGACGATATTATCGATGATATTTATGACGATAACAACGTAGATAATGACGATAATAACGACGACATTAACGACGATGATTATGACAAAATAACGACGATATTAACGACGATAATTATGAGGATGATAAGGACGATAACAACGATGATAATGACGATATTAACGACGATAATAACGACGTTAATAACGACGATAAAAAGAAGATAATGACAATAAGAACGACGATATTATCGATGATATTTATGACGATAACAACGTAGATAATGACGAAAATAACGACGACATTAACGACGATGATTATGACAAAATAACGACGATATTAACGACGATAATTATGAGGATGATAAGGACGATAACAACGATGATAATGACGATATTAACGACGACATTAACGACGATGATTGTGACAAAATAACGACGATAATTATGAGGATAATAAGGACGATAACAACGATGATAACAACGATTATAATGACGATATTAACGACGATATTAACGACGATAATAACGACGTTAAAAACGACGATAAAAAGAAGATAATGACAATAATAACGACGATATTATCGATGATATTTATGACGATAACAACGTAGATAATGACGATAATAACGACGACATTAACGACGATGATTATGACAAAATAACGACGATATTAACGACGATAATTATGAGGATGATAAGGACGATAACAACGATGATAATGACGATATTAACGACGATATTAACGACGATAATAACGACGATATTAACGACGATAATAAAGACAATAAAAAGAAGATAATGACAATAATAACGACGATATTATCGATGATATTTATGACGATAACAACGTAGATAATGACGATAATAACGACGACATTAACGACGATGATTATGACAAAATAACGACGATATTAACGACGATAATTATGAGGATGATAAGGACGATAACAACGATGATAATGACGATATTAACGACGATAATAACGACGTTAATAACGACGATAAAAAGAAGATAATGACAATAAGAACGACGATATTATCGATGATATTTATGACGATAACAACGTAGATAATGACGAAAATAACGACGACATTAACGACGATGATTATGACAAAATAACGACGATATTAACGACGATAATTATGAGGATGATAAGGACGATAACAACGATGATAATGACGATATTAACGACGACATTAACGACGATGATTGTGACAAAATAACGACGATAATTATGAGGATAATAAGGACGATAACAACGATGATAATAACGATATTAACGACGATAATAACGACGATATTAACGACGATAATAACGTTGTTAATAACGACGATAAAAAGAAGATAATGACAATAATAACGACGATATTATCGATGATATTTATGACGATAACAACGTAGATAATGACGATAATAACGACGACATTAACGACGATGATTATGACAAAATAACGACGATATTAACGACGATAATTATGAGGATAATAAGGACGATAACAACGATTATAATGACGATATTAACGACGATATTAACGACGATAATAACGACGTTAATAACGACGATAAAAAGAAGATAATGACAATAATAACGACGATATTATCGATGATATTTATGACGATAACAACGTAGATAATGACGATAATAACGACGACATTAACGACGATGATTATGACAAAATGACGACGATATTAACGACGATAATTATGAGGATGATAAGGACGATAACAACGATGATAATGACGATATTAACGACGATATTAACGACGATAATAACGACGTTAATAACGACGATAAAAAGAAGATAATGACAATAATAACGACGATATTATCGATGATATTTATGACGATAACAACGTAGATAATGACGATAATAACGACGACATTAACGACGATGATTATGACAAAATAACGACGATATTAACGACGATAATTATGAGGATAATAAGGACGATAACAACGATGATTATGACGATATTAACGACGATATTAACGACGATAATAACGACGATATTAACGACGATAATAAAGACAATAAAAAGAAGATAATGACAATAATAACGACGATATTAACGATAATATTTATGACGATAACATCGTAGATAATGACGAAAATAACGACGACATTAACGACGATGATTATGACAAAATAACGGCGATATTAACGACGATAATTATGAGGATGATAAGGACGATAACAACGATGATAATGACGATATTAACGACGATATTAACGACGATAATAACGACGATATTAACGACGATAATAAAGACAATAAAAAGAAGATAATGACAATAATAACGACGATATTATCGATGATATTTATGACGATAACAACGTAGATAATGACGATAATAACGACGACATTAACGACGATGATTATGACAAAATAACGACGATATTAACGATGATAATTATGACGATAACAACGAAGATAATGACGATAATAACGACGACATTATCGTCGATGATTATGACAAAATAACGACGATATTAACGACGATAATTATGAGGATGATAAGGAAGATAACAACGATGATAATGACGATAATAACGACGACATTAACGACGATGTTTATGACAAAATAACGACGATATTAACGACGATAATTATGAGGATAATAAGGACGATAACAACGATTATAATGACGATATTAACGACGATATTAACGACGATAATAACGACGTTAAAAACGACGATAAAAAGAAGATAATGACAATAATAACGACGATATTATCGATGATATTTATGACGATAACAACGTAGATAATGACGATAATAACGACGACATTAACGACGATGATTATGACAAAATAACGACGATAATTATGAGGATGATAAGGACGATAACAACGATGATAATGACGATATTAACGACGATATTAACGACGATAATAACGACGATATTAACGACGATAATAAAGACACTAAAAAGAAGATAATGACAATAATAACGACGATATTATCGATGATATTTATGACGATAACAACGTAGATAATGACGATAATAACGACGACATTAACGACGATGATTATGACAAAATAACGACGATATTAACGACGATAATTATGAGGATGATAAGGACGATAACAACGATGATAATGACGATATTAACGACGATAATAACGACGTTAATAACGACGATAAAAAGAAGATAATGACAATAAGAACGACGATATTATCGATGATATTTATGACGATAACAACGTAGATAATGACGAAAATAACGACGACATTAACGACGATGATTATGACAAAATAACGACGATATTAACGACGATAATTATGAGGATGATAAGGACGATAACAACGATGATAATGACGATATTAACGACGACATTAACGACGATGATTGTGACAAAATAACGACGATAATTATGAGGATAATAAGGACGATAACAACGATGATAACAACGATTATAATGACGATATTAACGACGATATTAACGACGATAATAACGACGTTAAAAACGACGATAAAAAGAAGATAATGACAATAATAACGACGATATTATCGATGATATTTATGACGATAACAACGTAGATAATGACGATAATAACGACGACATTAACGACGATGATTATGACAAAATAACGACGATATTAACGACGATAATTATGAGGATGATAAGGACGATAACAACGATGATAATGACGATATTAACGACGATATTAACGACGATAATAACGACGATATTAACGACGATAATAAAGACAATAAAAAGAAGATAATGACAATAATAACGACGATATTATCGATGATATTTATGACGATAACAACGTAGATAATGACGATAATAACGACGACATTAACGACGATGATTATGACAAAATAACGACGATATTAACGACGATAATTATGAGGATGATAAGGACGATAACAACGATGATAATGACGATATTAACGACGATAATAACGACGTTAATAACGACGATAAAAAGAAGATAATGACAATAAGAACGACGATATTATCGATGATATTTATGACGATAACAACGTAGATAATGACGAAAATAACGACGACATTAACGACGATGATTATGACAAAATAACGACGATATTAACGACGATAATTATGAGGATGATAAGGACGATAACAACGATGATAATGACGATATTAACGACGACATTAACGACGATGATTGTGACAAAATAACGACGATAATTATGAGGATAATAAGGACGATAACAACGATGATAATAACGATATTAACGACGATAATAACGACGATATTAACGACGATAATAACGTTGTTAATAACGACGATAAAAAGAAGATAATGACAATAATAAGGACGATATTATCGATGATATTTATGACGATAACAACGTAGATAATGACGAAAATAACGACGACATTAACGACGATGATTATGACAAAATAACGGCGATATTAACGACGATAATTATGAGGATGATAAGGACGATAACAACGATGATAATGACGATATTAACGACGATATTAACGACGATAATAACGACGTTAATAACGACGATAAAAAGAAGATAATGACAATAATAACGACGATATTAACGATAATATTTATGACGATAACAACGTAGATAATGACGAAAATAACGACGACATTAACGACGATGATTATGACAAAATAACGGCGATATTAACGACGATAATTATGAGGATGATAAGGACGATAACAACGATGATAATGACGATATTAACGACGATATTAACGACGATAATAACGACGATATTAACGACGATAATAAAGACAATAAAAAGAAGATAATGACAATAATAACGACGATATTATCGATGATATTTATGACGATAACAACGTAGATAATGACGATAATAACGACGACATTAACGACGATGATTATGACAAAATAACGACGATATTAACGATGATAATTATGACGATAACAACGAAGATAATGACGATAATAACGACGACATTATCGTCGATGATTATGACAAAATAACGACGATATTAACGACGATAATTATGAGGATGATAAGGATGATAACAACGATGATAATGACGATAATAACGACGACATTAACGACGATGTTTATGACAAAATAACGACGATATTAACGACGATAATTATGAGGATAATAAGGACGATAACAACGATTATAATGACGATATTAACGACGATATTAACGACGATAATAACGACGTTAAAAACGACGATAAAAAGAAGATAATGACAATAATAACGACGATATTATCGATGATATTTATGACGATAACAACGTAGATAATGACGATAATAACGACGACATTAACGACGATGATTATGACAAAATAACGACGATAATTATGAGGATGATAAGGACGATAACAACGATGATAATGACGATATTAACGACGATATTAACGACGATAATAACGACGATATTAACGACGATAATAAAGACAATAAAAAGAAGATAATGACAATAATAACGACGATATTATCGATGATATTTATGACGATAACAACGTAGATAATGACGATAATAACGACGACATTAACGACGATGATTATGACAAAATAACGACGATATTAACGACGATAATTATGAGGATGATAAGGACGATAACAACGATGATAATGACGATATTAACGACGATAATAACGACGTTAATAACGACGATAAAAAGAAGATAATGACAATAAGAACGACGATATTATCGATGATATTTATGACGATAACAACGTAGATAATGACGAAAATAACGACGACATTAACGACGATGATTATGACAAAATAACGACGATATTAACGACGATAATTATGAGGATGATAAGGACGATAACAACGATGATAATGACGATATTAACGACGACATTAACGACGATGATTGTGACAAAATAACGACGATAATTATGAGGATAATAAGGACGATAACAACGATGATAACAACGATTATAATGACGATATTAACGACGATATTAACGACGATAATAACGACGTTAAAAACGACGATAAAAAGAAGATAATGACAATAATAACGACGATATTATCGATGATATTTATGACGATAACAACGTAGATAATGACGATAATAACGACGACATTAACGACGATGATTATGACAAAATAACGACGATATTAACGACGATAATTATGAGGATGATAAGGACGATAACAACGATGATAATGACGATATTAACGACGATATTAACGACGATAATAACGACGATATTAACGACGATAATAAAGACAATAAAAAGAAGATAATGACAATAATAACGACGATATTATCGATGATATTTATGACGATAACAACGTAGATAATGACGATAATAACGACGACATTAACGACGATGATTATGACAAAATAACGACGATATTAACGACGATAATTATGAGGATGATAAGGACGATAACAACGATGATAATGACGATATTAACGACGATAATAACGACGTTAATAACGACGATAAAAAGAAGATAATGACAATAAGAACGACGATATTATCGATGATATTTATGACGATAACAACGTAGATAATGACGAAAATAACGACGACATTAACGACGATGATTATGACAAAATAACGACGATATTAACGACGATAATTATGAGGATGATAAGGACGATAACAACGATGATAATGACGATATTAACGACGACATTAACGACGATGATTGTGACAAAATAACGACGATAATTATGAGGATAATAAGGACGATAACAACGATGATAATAACGATATTAACGACGATAATAACGACGATATTAACGACGATAAAAAGAAGATAATGACAATAATAACGACGATATTATCGATGATATTTATGACGATAACAACGTAGATAATGACGATAATAACGACGACATTAACGACGATGATTATGACAAAATAACGACGATATTAACGACGATAATTATGAGGATGATAAGGACGATAACAACGATGATAATGACGATAATAACGACGACATTAGCGACGATGTTTATGACAAAATAACGACGATATTAACGACGATAATTATGAGGATAATAAGGACGATAACAACGATTATAATGACGATATTAACGACGATATTAACGACGATAATAACGACGTTAAAAACGACGATAAAAAGAAGATAATGACAATAATAACGACGATATTATCGATGATATTTATGACGATAACAACGTAGATAATGACGATAATAACGACGACATTAACGACGATGATTATGACAAAATAACGACGATATTAACGACGATAATTATGAGGATGATAAGGACGATAACAACGATGATAATGACGATATTAACGACGATATTAACGACGATAATAACGACGTTAATAACGACGATAAAAAGAAGATAATGACAATAATAACGACGATATTATCGATGATATTTATGACGATAACAACGTAGATAATGACGAAAATAACGACGACATTAACGACGATGATTATGACAAAATAACGACGATATTAACGACGATAATTATGAGGATGATAAGGACGATAACAACGATGATAATGACGATATTAACGACGACATTAACGACGATGATTGTGACAAAATAACGACGATAATTATGAGGATAATAAGGACGATAACAACGATTATAATGACGATATTAACGACGATATTAACGACGATAATAACGACGTTAATAACGACGATAAAAAGAAGATAATGACAATAATAACGACGATATTATCGATGATATTTATGACGATAACAACGTAGATAATGACGATAATAACGACGACATTAACGACGATGATTATGACAAAATAACGACGATATTAACGACGATAATTATGAGGATGATAAGGACGATAACAACGATGATAATGACGATAATAACGACGACATTAACGACGATGTTTATGACAAAATAACGACGATATTAACGACGATAATTATGAGGATAATAAGGACGATAACAACGATTATAATGACGATATTAACGACGATATTAACGACGATAATAACGACGTTAAAAACGACGATAAAAAGAAGATAATGACAATAATAACGACGATATTATCGATGATATTTATGACGATAACAACGTAGATAATGACGATAATAACGACGACATTAACGACGATGATTATGACAAAATAACGACGATATTAACGACGATAATTATGAGGATGATAAGGACGATAACAACGATGATAATGACGATATTAACGACGATATTAACGACGATAATAACGACGATATTAACGACGATAATAAAGACAATAAAAAGAAGATAATGACAATAATAACGACGATATTATCGATGATATTTATGACGATAACAACGTAGATAATGACGATAATAACGACGACATTAACGACGATGATTATGACAAAATAACGACGATATTAACGACGATAATTATGAGGATGATAAGGACGATAACAACGATGATAATGACGATATTAACGACGATAATAACGACGTTAATAACGACGATAAAAAGAAGATAATGACAATAAGAACGACGATATTATCGATGATATTTATGACGATAACAACGTAGATAATGACGAAAATAACGACGACATTAACGACGATGATTATGACAAAATAACGACGATATTAACGACGATAATTATGAGGATGGTAAGGACGATAACAACGATGATAATGACGATATTAACGACGACATTAACGACGATGATTGTGACAAAATAACGACGATAATTATGAGGATAATAAGGACGATAACAACGATGATAATGACGATATTAACGACGATAATAACGACGATATTAACGACGATAATAACGACGATAAAAAGAAGATAATGACAATAATAACGACGATATTAACGATAATATTTATGACGATAACAACGTAGATAATGACGATAATAACGACGACATTAACGACGATGATTATGACAAAATAACGACGATATTAACGACGATAATTATGAGGATGATAAGGACGATAACAACGATGATAATGACGATAATAACGACGACATTAACGACGATGATTGTGACAAAATAACGACGATATTAACGACGATAATTATGAGGATAATAAGGACGATAACAACGATGATAATGACGATATTAACGACGATAATAACGACGATATTAACGACGATAATAACGTCGATAAAAAGAAGATAATGACAATAATAACGACGATATTAACGATGATAATTATGACGATAACAACGAAGATAATGACGATAATAACGACGACATTATCGTCGATGATTATGACAAAATAACGACGATATTAACGACGATAATTATGAGGATGATAAGGATGATAACAACGATGATAATGACGATAATAACGACGACATTAACGACGATGTTTATGACAAAATAACGACGATATTAACGACGATAATTATGAGGATAATAAGGACGATAACAACGATTATAATGACGATATTAACGACGATATTAACGACGATAATAACGACGTTAAAAACGACGATAAAAAGAAGATAATGACAATAATAACGACGATATTATCGATGATATTTATGACGATAACAACGTAGATAATGACGATAATAACGACGACATTAACGACGATGATTATGACAAAATAACGACGATATTAACGACGATAATTATGAGGATGATAAGGACGATAACAACGATGATAATGACGATATTAACGACGATATTAACGACGATAATAACGACGATATTAACGACGATAATAAAGACAATAAAAAGAAGATAATGACAATAATAACGACGATATTATCGATGATATTTATGACGATAACAACGTAGATAATGACGATAATAACGACGACATTAACGACGATGATTATGACAAAATAACGACGATATTAACGACGATAATTATGAGGATGATAAGGACGATAACAACGATGATAATGACGATATTAACGACGATAATAACGACGTTAATAACGACGATAAAAAGAAGATAATGACAATAAGAACGACGATATTATCGATGATATTTATGACGATAACAACGTAGATAATGACGAAAATAACGACGACATTAACGACGATGATTATGACAAAATAACGACGATATTAACGACGATAATTATGAGGATGATAAGGACGATAACAACGATGATAATGACGATATTAACGACGACATTAACGACGATGATTGTGACAAAATAACGACGATAATTATGAGGATAATAAGGACGATAACAACGATGATAATAACGATATTAACGACGATAATAACGACGATATTAACGACGATAATAATGTTGTTAATAACGACGATAAAAAGAAGATAATGACAATAATAACGACGATATTATCGATGATATTTATGACGATAACAACGTAGATAATGACGATAATAACGACGACATTAACGACGATGATTATGACAAAATAACGACGATATTAACGACGATAATTATGAGGATAATAAGGACGATAACAACGATTATAATGACGATATTAACGACGATATTAACGACGATAATAACGACGTTAATAACGACGATAAAAAGAAGATAATGACAATAATAACGACGATATTATCGATGATATTTATG
This sequence comes from Dolichovespula media, assembly GCA_911387685.1. Classification (NCBI taxonomy): domain Eukaryota; kingdom Metazoa; phylum Arthropoda; class Insecta; order Hymenoptera; family Vespidae; genus Dolichovespula; species Dolichovespula media. Next base: position 114,689 of record CAJVQJ010000039.1, read on the forward strand.
ACGAAAACAACGTAGATAATGACGATAATAACGACGACATTAACGACGATGATTGTGACAAAATAACGACGATATTAACGACGATAATTATGAGGATAATAAGGACGATAACAACGATGATAATGACGATATTAACGACGATAATAACGACGATATTAACGACGATAATAACGTCGATAAAAAGAAGATAATGACAATAATAACGACGATATTAACGATGATAATTATGACGATAACAACGAAGATAATGACGATAATAACGACGACATTATCGTCGATGATTATGACAAAATAACGACGATATTAACGACCATAATTATGAGGATGATAAGGATGATAACAACGATGATAATGACGATAATAACGACGACATTAACGACGATGTTTATGACAAAATAACGACGATATTAACGACGATAATTATGAGGATAATAAGGACGATAACAACGATTATAATGACGATATTAACGACGATATTAACGACGATAATAACGACGTTAAAAACGACGATAAAAAGAAGATAATGACAATAATAACGACGATATTATCGATGATATTTATGACGATAACAACGTAGATAATGACGATAATAACGACGACATTAACGACGATGATTATGACAAAATAACGACGATATTAACGACGATAATTATGAGGATGATAAGGACGATAACAACGATGATAATGACGATATTAACGACGATAATAACGACGTTAATAACGACGATAAAAAGAAGATAATGACAATAAGAACGACGATATTATCGATGATATTTATGACGATAACAACGTAGATAATGACGAAAATAACGACGACATTAACGACGATGATTATGACAAAATAACGACGATATTAACGACGATAATTATGAGGATGATAAGGACGATAACAACGATGATAATGACGATATTAACGACGACATTAACGACGATGATTGTGACAAAATAACGACGATAATTATGAGGATAATAAGGACGATAACAACGATGATAATAACGATATTAACGACGATAATAACGACGATATTAACGACGATAATAACGTTGATAATAACGACGATAAAAAGAAGATAATGACAATAATAACGACGATATTATCGATGATATTTATGACGATAACAACGTAGATAATGACGATAATAACGACGACATTAACGACGATGATTATGACAAAATAACGACGATATTAACGACGATAATTATGAGGATGATAAGGACGATAACAACGATGATAATGACGATAATAACGACGACATTAGCGACGATGTTTATGACAAAATAACGACGATATTAACGACGATAATTATGAGGATAATAAGGACGATAACAACGATTATAATGACGATATTAACGACGATATTAACGACGATAATAACGACGTTAAAAACGACGATAAAAAGAAGATAATGACAATAATAACGACGATATTATCGATGATATTTATGACGATAACAACGTAGATAATGACGATAATAACGACGACATTAACGACGATGATTATGACAAAATAACGACGATATTAACGACGATAATTATGAGGATGATAAGGACGATAACAACGATGATAATGACGATATTAACGACGATATTAACGACGATAATAACGACGTTAATAACGACGATAAAAAGAAGATAATGACAATAATAACGACGATATTATCGATGATATTTATGACGATAACAACGTAGATAATGACGATAATAACGACGACATTAACGACGATGATTATGACAAAATAACGACGATATTAACGACGATAATTATGAGGATAATAAGGACGATAACAACGATGATAATGACGATATTAACGACGATAATAACGACGATATTAACGACGATAATAACGTCGATAAAAAGAAGATAATGACAATAATAACGACGATATTAACGATGATAATTATGACGATAACAACGAAGATAATGACGATAATAACGACGACATTATCGTCGATGATTATGACAAAATAACGACGATATTAACGACGATAATTATGAGGATGATAAGGATGATAACAACGATGATAATGACGATAATAACGACGACATTAACGACGATGTTTATGACAAAATAACGACGATATTAACGACGATAATTATGAGGATAATAAGGACGATAACAACGATTATAATGACGATATTAACGACGATATTAACGACGATAATAACGACGTTAAAAACGACGATAAAAAGAAGATAATGACAATAATAACGACGATATTATCGATGATATTTATGACGATAACAACGTAGATAATGACGATAATAACGACGACATTAACGACGATGATTATGACAAAATAACGACGATATTAACGACGATAATTATGAGGATGATAAGGACGATAACAACGATGATAATGACGATATTAACGACGATAATAACGACGTTAATAACGACGATAAAAAGAAGATAATGACAATAAGAACGACGATATTATCGATGATATTTATGACGATAACAACGTAGATAATGACGAAAATAACGACGACATTAACGACGATGATTATGACAAAATAACGACGATATTAACGACGATAATTATGAGGATGATAAGGACGATAACAACGATGATAATGACGATATTAACGACGACATTAACGACGATGATTGTGACAAAATAACGACGATAATTATGAGGATAATAAGGACGATAACAACGATGATAATAACGATATTAACGACGATAATAACGACGATATTAACGACGATAATAACGTTGATAATAACGACGATAAAAAGAAGATAATGACAATAATAACGACGGTATTATCGATGATATTTATGACGATAACAACGTAGATAATGACGATAATAACGACGACATTAACGACGATGATTATGACAAAATAACGACGATATTAACGACGATAATTATGAGGATGATAAGGACGATAACAACGATGATAATGACGATAATAACGACGACATTAGCGACGATGTTTATGACAAAATAACGACGATATTAACGACGATAATTATGAGGATAATAAGGACGATAACAACGATTATAATGACGATATTAACGACGATATTAACGACGATAATAACGACGTTAAAAACGACGATAAAAAGAAGATAATGACAATAATAACGACGATATTATCGATGATATTTATGACGATAACAACGTAGATAATGACGATAATAACGACGACATTAACGACGATGATTATGACAAAATAACGACGATATTAACGACGATAATTATGAGGATGATAAGGACGATAACAACGATGATAATGACGATAATAACGACGACATTAACGACGATGATTGTGACAAAATAACGACGATATTAACGACGATAATTATGAGGATAATAAGGACGATAACAACGATGATAATGACGATATTAACGACGATAATAACGACGATATTAACGACGATAATAACGTCGATAAAAAGAAGATAATGACAATAATAACGACGATATTAACGATGATAATTATGACGATAACAACGAAGATAATGACGATAATAACGACGACATTATCGTCGATGATTATGACAAAATAACGACGATATTAACGACGATAATTATGAGGATGATAAGGATGATAACAACGATGATAATGACGATAATAACGACGACATTAACGACGATGTTTATGACAAAATAACGACGATATTAACGACGATAATTATGAGGATAATAAGGACGATAACAACGATTATAATGACGATATTAACGACGATATTAACGACGATAATAACGACGTTAAAAACGACGATAAAAAGAAGATGATGACAATAATAACGACGATATTATCGATGATATTTATGACGATAACAACGTAGATAATGACGATAATAACGACGACATTAACGACGATGATTATGACAAAATAACGACGATATTAACGACGATAATTATGAGGATGATAAGGACGATAACAACGATGATAATGACGATATTAACGACGATATTAACGACGATAATAACGACGATATTAACGACGATAATAAAGACAATAAAAAGAAGATAATGACAATAATAACGACGATATTATCGATGATATTTATGACGATAACAACGTAGATAATGACGATAATAACGACGACATTAACGACGATGATTATGACAAAATAACGACGATATTAACGACGATAATTATGAGGATGATAAGGACGATAACAACGATGATAATGACGATATTAACGACGATAATAACGACGTTAATAACGACGATAAAAAGAAGATAATGACAATAAGAACGACGATATTATCGATGATATTTATGACGATAACAACGTAGATAATGACGAAAATAACGACGACATTAACGACGATGATTATGACAAAATAACGACGATATTAACGACGATAATTATGAGGATAATAAGGACGATAACAACGATTATAATGACGATATTAACGACGATATTAACGACGATAATAACGACGTTAATAACGACGATAAAAAGAAGATAATGACAATAATAACGACGATATTATCGATGATATTTATGACGATAACAACGTAGATAATGACGATAATAACGACGACATTAACGACGATGATTGTGACAAAATAACGACGATATTAACGACGATAATTATGAGGATAATAAGGACGATAACAACGATGATAATGACGATATTAACGACGATAATAACGACGATATTAACGACGATAATAACGTCGATAAAAAGAAGATAATGACAATAATAACGACGATATTAACGATGATAATTATGACGATAACAACGAAGATAATGACGATAATAACGACGACATTATCGTCGATGATTATGACAAAATAACGACGATATTAACGACCATAATTATGAGGATGATAAGGATGATAACAACGATGATAATGACGATAATAACGACGACATTAACGACGATGTTTATGACAAAATAACGACGATATTAACGACGATAATTATGAGGATAATAAGGACGATAACAACGATTATAATGACGATATTAACGACGATATTAACGACGATAATAACGACGTTAAAAACGACGATAAAAAGAAGATAATGACAATAATAACGACGATATTATCGATGATATTTATGACGATAACAACGTAGATAATGACGATAATAACGACGACATTAACGACGATGATTATGACAAAATAACGACGATATTAACGACGATAATTATGAGGATGATAAGGACGATAACAACGATGATAATGACGATATTAACGACGATAATAACGACGTTAATAACGACGATAAAAAGAAGATAATGACAATAAGAACGACGATATTATCGATGATATTTATGACGATAACAACGTAGATAATGACGAAAATAACGACGACATTAACGACGATGATTATGACAAAATAACGACGATATTAACGACGATAATTATGAGGATGATAAGGACGATAACAACGATGATAATGACGATATTAACGACGACATTAACGACGATGATTGTGACAAAATAACGACGATAATTATGAGGATAATAAGGACGATAACAACGATGATAATAACGATATTAACGACGATAATAACGACGATATTAACGACGATAAAAAGAAGATAATGACAATAATAACGACGATATTATCGATGATATTTATGACGATAACAACGTAGATAATGACGATAATAACGACGACATTAACGACGATGATTATGACAAAATAACGACGATATTAACGACGATAATTATGAGGATGATAAGGACGATAACAACGATGATAATGACGATAATAACGACGACATTAGCGACGATGTTTATGACAAAATAACGACGATATTAACGACGATAATTATGAGGATAATAAGGACGATAACAACGATTATAATGACGATATTAACGACGATATTAACGACGATAATAACGACGTTAAAAACGACGATAAAAAGAAGATAATGACAATAATAACGACGATATTATCGATGATATTTATGACGATAACAACGTAGATAATGACGATAATAACGACGACATTAACGACGATGATTATGACAAAATAACGACGATATTAACGACGATAATTATGAGGATGATAAGGACGATAACAACGATGATAATGACGATATTAACGACGATATTAACGACGATAATAACGACGTTAATAACGACGATAAAAAGAAGATAATGACAATAATAACGACGATATTATCGATGATATTTATGACGATAACAACGTAGATAATGACGATAATAACGACGACATTAACGACGATGATTATGACAAAATAACGACGATATTAACGACGATAATTATGAGGATAATAAGGACGATAACAACGATGATTATGACGATATTAACGACGATATTAACGACGATAATAACGACGATATTAACGACGATAATAAAGACAATAAAAAGAAGATAATGACAATAATAACGACGATATTAACGATAATATTTATGACGATAACAACGTAGATAATGACGAAAATAACGACGACATTAACGACGATGATTATGACAAAATAACGGCGATATTAACGACGATAATTATGAGGATGATAAGGACGATAACAACGATGATAATGACGATATTAACGACGATATTAACGACGATAATAACGACGATATTAACGACGATAATAAAGACAATAAAAAGAAGATAATGACAATAATAACGACGATATTATCGATGATATTTATGACGATAACAACGTAGATAATGACGATAATAACGACGACATTAACGACGATGATTATGACAAAATAACGACGATATTAACGATGATAATTATGACGATAACAACGAAGATAATGACGATAATAACGACGACATTATCGTCGATGATTATGACAAAATAACGACGATATTAACGACGATAATTATGAGGATGATAAGGATGATAACAACGATGATAATGACGATAATAACGACGACATTAACGACGATGTTTATGACAAAATAACGACGATATTAACGACGATAATTATGAGGATAATAAGGACGATAACAACGATTATAATGACGATATTAACGACGATATTAACGACGATAATAACGACGTTAAAAACGACGATAAAAAGAAGATAATGACAATAATAACGACGATATTATCGATGATATTTATGACGATAACAACGTAGATAATGACGATAATAACGACGACATTAACGACGATGATTATGACAAAATAACGACGATATTAACGACGATAATTATGAGGATGATAAGGACGATAACAACGATGATAATGACGATATTAACGACGATATTAACGACGATAATAACGACGTTAATAACGACGATAAAAAGAAGATAATGACAATAATAACGACGATATTATCGATGATATTTATGACGATAACAACGTAGATAATGACGATAATAACGACGACATTAACGACGATGATTATGACAAAATAACGACGATATTAACGACGATAATTATGAGGATAATAAGGACGATAACAACGATGATAATGACGATATTAACGACGATAATAACGACGATATTAACGACGATAATAACGTCGATAAAAAGAAGATAATGACAATAATAACGACGATATTAACGATGATAATTATGACGATAACAACGAAGATAATGACGATAATAACGACGACATTATCGTCGATGATTATGACAAAATAACGACGATATTAACGACGATAATTATGAGGATGATAAGGATGATAACAACGATGATAATGACGATAATAACGACGACATTAACGACGATGTTTATGACAAAATAACGACGATATTAACGACGATAATTATGAGGATAATAAGGACGATAACAACGATTATAATGACGATATTAACGACGATATTAACGACGATAATAACGACGTTAAAAACGACGATAAAAAGAAGATAATGACAATAATAACGACGATATTATCGATGATATTTATGACGATAACAACGTAGATAATGACGATAATAACGACGACATTAACGACGATGATTATGACAAAATAACGACGATATTAACGACGATAATTATGAGGATGATAAGGACGATAACAACGATGATAATGACGATATTAACGACGATATTAACGACGATAATAACGACGATATTAACGACGATAATAAAGACAATAAAAAGAAGATAATGACAATAATAACGACGATATTATCGATGATATTTATGACGATAACAACGTAGATAATGACGATAATAACGACGACATTAACGACGATGATTATGACAAAATAACGACGATATTAACGACGATAATTATGAGGATGATAAGGACGATAACAACGATGATAATGACGATATTAACGACGATAATAACGACGTTAATAACGACGATAAAAAGAAGATAATGACAATAAGAACGACGATATTATCGATGATATTTATGACGATAACAACGTAGATAATGACGATAATAACGACGACATTAACGACGATGATTATGACAAAATAACGACGATATTAACGACGATAATTATGAGGATGATAAGGACGATAACAACGATGATAATGACGATAATAACGACGACATTAACGACGATGATTGTGACAAAATAACGACGATATTAACGACGATAATTATGAGGATAATAAGGACGATAACAACGATGATAATGACGATATTAACGACGATAATAACGACGATATTAACGACGATAATAACGTCGATAAAAAGAAGATAATGACAATAATAACGACGATATTAACGATGATAATTATGACGATAACAACGAAGATAATGACGATAATAACGACGACATTATCGTCGATGATTATGACAAAATAACGACGATATTAACGACGATAATTATGAGGATGATAAGGATGATAACAACGATGATAATGACGATAATAACGACGACATTAACGACGATGTTTATGACAAAATAACGACGATATTAACGACGATAATTATGAGGATAATAAGGACGATAACAACGATTATAATGACGATATTAACGACGATATTAACGACGATAATAACGACGTTAAAAACGACGATAAAAAGAAGATAATGACAATAATAACGACGATATTATCGATGATATTTATGACGATAACAACGTAGATAATGACGATAATAACGACGACATTAACGACGATGATTATGACAAAATAACGACGATATTAACGACGATAATTATGAGGATGATAAGGACGATAACAACGATGATAATGACGATATTAACGACGATATTAACGACGATAATAACGACGATATTAACGACGATAATAAAGACAATAAAAAGAAGATAATGACAATAATAACGACGATATTATCGATGATATTTATGACGATAACAACGTAGATAATGACGATAATAACGACGACATTAACGACGATGATTATGACAAAATAACGACGATATTAACGACGATAATTATGAGGATGATAAGGACGATAACAACGATGATAATGACGATATTAACGACGATAATAACGACGTTAATAACGACGATAAAAAGAAGATAATGACAATAAGAACGACGATATTATCGATGATATTTATGACGATAACAACGTAGATAATGACGAAAATAACGACGACATTAACGACGATGATTATGACAAAATAACGACGATATTAACGACGATAATTATGAGGATGATAAGGACGATAACAACGATGATAATGACGATATTAACGACGACATTAACGACGATGATTGTGACAAAATAACGACGATAATTATGAGGATAATAAGGACGATAACAACGATGATAATAACGATATTAACGACGATAATAACGACGATATTAACGACGATAATAATGTTGTTAATAACGACGATAAAAAGAAGATAATGACAATAATAACGACGATATTATCGATGATATTTATGACGATAACAACGTAGATAATGACGATAATAACGACGACATTAACGACGATGATTATGACAAAATAACGACGATATTAACGACGATAATTATGAGGATAATAAGGACGATAACAACGATTATAATGACGATATTAACGACGATATTAACGACGATAATAACGACGTTAATAACGACGATAAAAAGAAGATAATGACAATAATAACGACGATATTATCGATGATATTTATGACGATAACAACGTAGATAATGACGATAATAACGACGACATTAACGACGATGATTGTGACAAAATAACGACGATATTAACGACGATAATTATGAGGATAATAAGGACGATAACAACGATGATAATGACGATATTAACGACGATAATAACGACGATATTAACGACGATAATAACGTCGATAAAAAGAAGATAATGACAATAATAACGACGATATTAACGATGATAATTATGACGATAACAACGAAGATAATGACGATAATAACGACGACATTATCGTCGATGATTATGACAAAATAACGACGATATTAACGACCATAATTATGAGGATGATAAGGATGATAACAACGATGATAATGACGATAATAACGACGACATTAACGACGATGTTTATGACAAAATAACGACGATATTAACGACGATAATTATGAGGATAATAAGGACGATAACAACGATTATAATGACGATATTAACGACGATATTAACGACGATAATAACGACGTTAAAAACGACGATAAAAAGAAGATAATGACAATAATAACGACGATATTATCGATGATATTTATGACGATAACAACGTAGATAATGACGATAATAACGACGACATTAACGACGATGATTATGACAAAATAACGACGATATTAACGACGATAATTATGAGGATGATAAGGACGATAACAACGATGATAATGACGATATTAACGACGATAATAACGACGTTAATAACGACGATAAAAAGAAGATAATGACAATAAGAACGACGATATTATCGATGATATTTATGACGATAACAACGTAGATAATGACGAAAATAACGACGACATTAACGACGATGATTATGACAAAATAACGACGATATTAACGACGATAATTATGAGGATGATAAGGACGATAACAACGATGATAATGACGATATTAACGACGACATTAACGACGATGATTGTGACAAAATAACGACGATAATTATGAGGATAATAAGGACGATAACAACGATGATAATAACGATATTAACGACGATAATAACGACGATATTAACGACGATAAAAAGAAGATAATGACAATAATAACGACGATATTATCGATGATATTTATGACGATAACAACGTAGATAATGACGATAATAACGACGACATTAACGACGATGATTATGACAAAATAACGACGATATTAACGACGATAATTATGAGGATGATAAGGACGATAACAACGATGATAATGACGATAATAACGACGACATTAGCGACGATGTTTATGACAAAATAACGACGATATTAACGACGATAATTATGAGGATAATAAGGACGATAACAACGATTATAATGACGATATTAACGACGATATTAACGACGATAATAACGACGTTAAAAACGACGATAAAAAGAAGATAATGACAATAATAACGACGATATTATCGATGATATTTATGACGATAACAACGTAGATAATGACGATAATAACGACGACATTAACGACGATGATTATGACAAAATAACGACGATATTAACGACGATAATTATGAGGATGATAAGGACGATAACAACGATGATAATGACGATATTAACGACGATATTAACGACGATAATAACGACGTTAATAACGACGATAAAAAGAAGATAATGACAATAATAACGACGATATTATCGATGATATTTATGACGATAACAACGTAGATAATGACGATAATAACGACGACATTAACGACGATGATTATGACAAAATAACGACGATATTAACGACGATAATTATGAGGATAATAAGGACGATAACAACGATGATTATGACGATATTAACGACGATATTAACGACGATAATAACGACGATATTAACGACGATAATAAAGACAATAAAAAGAAGATAATGACAATAATAACGACGATATTAACGATAATATTTATGACGATAACAACGTAGATAATGACGAAAATAACGACGACATTAACGACGATGATTATGACAAAATAACGGCGATATTAACGACGATAATTATGAGGATGATAAGGACGATAACAACGATGATAATGACGATATTAACGACGATATTAACGACGATAATAACGACGATATTAACGACGATAATAAAGACAATAAAAAGAAGATAATGACAATAATAACGACGATATTATCGATGATATTTATGACGATAACAACGTAGATAATGACGATAATAACGACGACATTAACGACGATGATTATGACAAAATAACGACGATATTAACGATGATAATTATGACGATAACAACGAAGATAATGACGATAATAACGACGACATTATCGTCGATGATTATGACAAAATAACGACGATATTAACGACGATAATTATGAGGATGATAAGGATGATAACAACGATGATAATGACGATAATAACGACGACATTAACGACGATGTTTATGACAAAATAACGACGATATTAACGACGATAATTATGAGGATAATAAGGACGATAACAACGATTATAATGACGATATTAACGACGATATTAACGACGATAATAACGACGTTAAAAACGACGATAAAAAGAAGATAATGACAATAATAACGACGATATTATCGATGATATTTATGACGATAACAACGTAGATAATGACGATAATAACGACGACATTAACGACGATGATTATGACAAAATAACGACGATATTAACGACGATAATTATGAGGATGATAAGGACGATAACAACGATGATAATGACGATATTAACGACGATAATAACGACGTTAATAACGACGATAAAAAGAAGATAATGACAATAAGAACGACGATATTATCGATGATATTTATGACGATAACAACGTAGATAATGACGAAAATAACGACGACATTAACGACGATGATTATGACAAAATAACGACGATATTAACGACGATAATTATGAGGATGATAAGGACGATAACAACGATGATAATGACGATATTAACGACGACATTAACGACGATGATTGTGACAAAATAACGACGATAATTATGAGGATAATAAGGACGATAACAACGATGATAATAACGATATTAACGACGATAATAACGACGATATTAACGACGATAATAACGTTGATAATAACGACGATAAAAAGAAGATAATGACAATAATAACGACGATATTATCGATGATATTTATGACGATAACAACGTAGATAATGACGATAATAACGACGACATTAACGACGATGATTATGACAAAATAACGACGATATTAACGACGATAATTATGAGGATGATAAGGACGATAACAACGATGATAATGACGATAATAACGACGACATTAGCGACGATGTTTATGACAAAATAACGACGATATTAACGACGATAATTATGAGGATAATAAGGACGATAACAACGATTATAATGACGATATTAACGACGATATTAACGACGATAATAACGACGTTAAAAACGACGATAAAAAGAAGATAATGACAATAATAACGACGATATTATCGATGATATTTATGACGATAACAACGTAGATAATGACGATAATAACGACGACATTAACGACGATGATTATGACAAAATAACGACGATATTAACGACGATAATTATGAGGATGATAAGGACGATAACAACGATGATAATGACGATATTAACGACGATATTAACGACGATAATAACGACGTTAATAACGACGATAAAAAGAAGATAATGACAATAATAACGACGATATTATCGATGATATTTATGACGATAACAACGTAGATAATGACGATAATAACGACGACATTAACGACGATGATTATGACAAAATAACGACGATATTAACGACGATAATTATGAGGATAATAAGGACGATAACAACGATGATAATGACGATATTAACGACGATAATAACGACGATATTAACGACGATAATAACGTCGATAAAAAGAAGATAATGACAATAATAACGACGATATTAACGATGATAATTATGACGATAACAACGAAGATAATGACGATAATAACGACGACATTATCGTCGATGATTATGACAAAATAACGACGATATTAACGACGATAATTATGAGGATGATAAGGATGATAACAACGATGATAATGACGATAATAACGACGACATTAACGACGATGTTTATGACAAAATAACGACGATATTAACGACGATAATTATGAGGATAATAAGGACGATAACAACGATTATAATGACGATATTAACGACGATATTAACGACGATAATAACGACGTTAAAAACGACGATAAAAAGAAGATAATGACAATAATAACGACGATATTATCGATGATATTTATGACGATAACAACGTAGATAATGACGATAATAACGACGACATTAACGACGATGATTATGACAAAATAACGACGATATTAACGACGATAATTATGAGGATGATAAGGACGATAACAACGATGATAATGACGATATTAACGACGATATTAACGACGATAATAACGACGATATTAACGACGATAATAAAGACAATAAAAAGAAGATAATGACAATAATAACGACGATATTATCGATGATATTTATGACGATAACAACGTAGATAATGACGATAATAACGACGACATTAACGACGATGATTATGACAAAATAACGACGATATTAACGACGATAATTATGAGGATGATAAGGACGATAACAACGATGATAATGACGATATTAACGACGATAATAACGACGTTAATAACGACGATAAAAAGAAGATAATGACAATAAGAACGACGATATTATCGATGATATTTATGACGATAACAACGTAGATAATGACGATAATAACGACGACATTAACGACGATGATTATGACAAAATAACGACGATATTAACGACGATAATTATGAGGATGATAAGGACGATAACAACGATGATAATGACGATAATAACGACGACATTAACGACGATGATTGTGACAAAATAACGACGATATTAACGACGATAATTATGAGGATAATAAGGACGATAACAACGATGATAATGACGATATTAACGACGATAATAACGACGATATTAACGACGATAATAACGTCGATAAAAAGAAGATAATGACAATAATAACGACGATATTAACGATGATAATTATGACGATAACAACGAAGATAATGACGATAATAACGACGACATTATCGTCGATGATTATGACAAAATAACGACGATATTAACGACGATAATTATGAGGATGATAAGGATGATAACAACGATGATAATGACGATAATAACGACGACATTAACGACGATGTTTATGACAAAATAACGACGATATTAACGACGATAATTATGAGGATAATAAGGACGATAACAACGATTATAATGACGATATTAACGACGATATTAACGACGATAATAACGACGTTAAAAACGACGATAAAAAGAAGATAATGACAATAATAACGACGATATTATCGATGATATTTATGACGATAACAACGTAGATAATGACGATAATAACGACGACATTAACGACGATGATTATGACAAAATAACGACGATATTAACGACGATAATTATGAGGATGATAAGGACGATAACAACGATGATAATGACGATATTAACGACGATATTAACGACGATAATAACGACGATATTAACGACGATAATAAAGACAATAAAAAGAAGATAATGACAATAATAACGACGATATTATCGATGATATTTATGACGATAACAACGTAGATAATGACGATAATAACGACGACATTAACGACGATGATTATGACAAAATAACGACGATATTAACGACGATAATTATGAGGATGATAAGGACGATAACAACGATGATAATGACGATATTAACGACGATAATAACGACGTTAATAACGACGATAAAAAGAAGATAATGACAATAAGAACGACGATATTATCGATGATATTTATGACGATAACAACGTAGATAATGACGAAAATAACGACGACATTAACGACGATGATTATGACAAAATAACGACGATATTAACGACGATAATTATGAGGATGATAAGGACGATAACAACGATGATAATGACGATATTAACGACGACATTAACGACGATGATTGTGACAAAATAACGACGATAATTATGAGGATAATAAGGACGATAACAACGATGATAATAACGATATTAACGACGATAATAACGACGATATTAACGACGATAATAATGTTGTTAATAACGACGATAAAAAGAAGATAATGACAATAATAACGACGATATTATCGATGATATTTATGACGATAACAACGTAGATAATGACGATAATAACGACGACATTAACGACGATGATTATGACAAAATAACGACGATATTAACGACGATAATTATGAGGATAATAAGGACGATAACAACGATTATAATGACGATATTAACGACGATATTAACGACGATAATAACGACGTTAATAACGACGATAAAAAGAAGATAATGACAATAATAACGACGATATTATCGATGATATTTATGACGATAACAACGTAGATAATGACGATAATAACGACGACATTAACGACGATGATTGTGACAAAATAACGACGATATTAACGACGATAATTATGAGGATAATAAGGACGATAACAACGATGATAATGACGATATTAACGACGATAATAACGACGATATTAACGACGATAATAACGTCGATAAAAAGAAGATAATGACAATAATAACGACGATATTAACGATGATAATTATGACGATAACAACGAAGATAATGACGATAATAACGACGACATTATCGTCGATGATTATGACAAAATAACGACGATATTAACGACCATAATTATGAGGATGATAAGGATGATAACAACGATGATAATGACGATAATAACGACGACATTAACGACGATGTTTATGACAAAATAACGACGATATTAACGACGATAATTATGAGGATAATAAGGACGATAACAACGATTATAATGACGATATTAACGACGATATTAACGACGATAATAACGACGTTAAAAACGACGATAAAAAGAAGATAATGACAATAATAACGACGATATTATCGATGATATTTATGACGATAACAACGTAGATAATGACGATAATAACGACGACATTAACGACGATGATTATGACAAAATAACGACGATATTAACGACGATAATTATGAGGATGATAAGGACGATAACAACGATGATAATGACGATATTAACGACGATAATAACGACGTTAATAACGACGATAAAAAGAAGATAATGACAATAAGAACGACGATATTATCGATGATATTTATGACGATAACAACGTAGATAATGACGAAAATAACGACGACATTAACGACGATGATTATGACAAAATAACGACGATATTAACGACGATAATTATGAGGATGATAAGGACGATAACAACGATGATAATGACGATATTAACGACGACATTAACGACGATGATTGTGACAAAATAACGACGATAATTATGAGGATAATAAGGACGATAACAACGATGATAATAACGATATTAACGACGATAATAACGACGATATTAACGACGATAATAACGTTGATAATAACGACGATAAAAAGAAGATAATGACAATAATAACGACGATATTATCGATGATATTTATGACGATAACAACGTAGATAATGACGATAATAACGACGACATTAACGACGATGATTATGACAAAATAACGACGATATTAACGACGATAATTATGAGGATGATAAGGACGATAACAACGATGATAATGACGATAATAACGACGACATTAGCGACGATGTTTATGACAAAATAACGACGATATTAACGACGATAATTATGAGGATAATAAGGACGATAACAACGATTATAATGACGATATTAACGACGATATTAACGACGATAATAACGACGTTAAAAACGACGATAAAAAGAAGATAATGACAATAATAACGACGATATTATCGATGATATTTATGACGATAACAACGTAGATAATGACGATAATAACGACGACATTAACGACGATGATTATGACAAAATAACGACGATATTAACGACGATAATTATGAGGATGATAAGGACGATAACAACGATGATAATGACGATATTAACGACGATATTAACGACGATAATAACGACGTTAATAACGACGATAAAAAGAAGATAATGACAATAATAACGACGATATTATCGATGATATTTATGACGATAACAACGTAGATAATGACGATAATAACGACGACATTAACGACGATGATTATGACAAAATAACGACGATATTAACGACGATAATTATGAGGATAATAAGGACGATAACAACGATGATTATGACGATATTAACGACGATATTAACGACGATAATAACGACGATATTAACGACGATAATAAAGACAATAAAAAGAAGATAATGACAATAATAACGACGATATTAACGATAATATTTATGACGATAACAACGTAGATAATGACGAAAATAACGACGACATTAACGACGATGATTATGACAAAATAACGGCGATATTAACGACGATAATTATGAGGATGATAAGGACGATAACAACGATGATAATGACGATATTAACGACGATATTAACGACGATAATAACGACGATATTAACGACGATAATAAAGACAATAAAAAGAAGATAATGACAATAATAACGACGATATTATCGATGATATTTATGACGATAACAACGTAGATAATGACGATAATAACGACGACATTAACGACGATGATTATGACAAAATAACGACGATATTAACGATGATAATTATGACGATAACAACGAAGATAATGACGATAATAACGACGACATTATCGTCGATGATTATGACAAAATAACGACGATATTAACGACGATAATTATGAGGATGATAAGGATGATAACAACGATGATAATGACGATAATAACGACGACATTAACGACGATGTTTATGACAAAATAACGACGATATTAACGACGATAATTATGAGGATAATAAGGACGATAACAACGATTATAATGACGATATTAACGACGATATTAACGACGATAATAACGACGTTAATAACGACGATAAAAAGAAGATAATGACAATAATAACGACGATATTATCGATGATATTTATGACGATAACAACGTAGATAATGACGATAATAACGACGACATTAACGACGATGATTGTGACAAAATAACGACGATATTAACGACGATAATTATGAGGATAATAAGGACGATAACAACGATGATAATGACGATATTAACGACGATAATAACGACGATATTAACGACGATAATAACGTCGATAAAAAGAAGATAATGACAATAATAACGACGATATTAACGATGATAATTATGACGATAACAACGAAGATAATGACGATAATAACGACGACATTATCGTCGATGATTATGACAAAATAACGACGATATTAACGACCATAATTATGAGGATGATAAGGATGATAACAACGATGATAATGACGATAATAACGACGACATTAACGACGATGTTTATGACAAAATAACGACGATATTAACGACGATAATTATGAGGATAATAAGGACGATAACAACGATTATAATGACGATATTAACGACGATATTAACGACGATAATAACGACGTTAAAAACGACGATAAAAAGAAGATAATGACAATAATAACGACGATATTATCGATGATATTTATGACGATAACAACGTAGATAATGACGATAATAACGACGACATTAACGACGATGATTATGACAAAATAACGACGATATTAACGACGATAATTATGAGGATGATAAGGACGATAACAACGATGATAATGACGATATTAACGACGATATTAACGACGATAATAACGACGATATTAACGACGATAATAAAGACAATAAAAAGAAGATAATGACAATAATAACGACGATATTATCGATGATATTTATGACGATAACAACGTAGATAATGACGATAATAACGACGACATTAACGACGATGATTATGACAAAATAACGACGATATTAACGACGATAATTATGAGGATGATAAGGACGATAACAACGATGATAATGACGATATTAACGACGATAATAACGACGTTAATAACGACGATAAAAAGAAGATAATGACAATAAGAACGACGATATTATCGATGATATTTATGACGATAACAACGTAGATAATGACGAAAATAACGACGACATTAACGACGATGATTATGACAAAATAACGACGATATTAACGACGATAATTATGAGGATGATAAGGACGATAACAACGATGATAATGACGATATTAACGACGACATTAACGACGATGATTGTGACAAAATAACGACGATAATTATGAGGATAATAAGGACGATAACAACGATGATAATAACGATATTAACGACGATAATAACGACGATATTAACGACGATAATAATGTTGTTAATAACGACGATAAAAAGAAGATAATGACAATAATAACGACGATATTATCGATGATATTTATGACGATAACAACGTAGATAATGACGATAATAACGACGACATTAACGACGATGATTATGACAAAATAACGACGATATTAACGACGATAATTATGAGGATAATAAGGACGATAACAACGATTATAATGACGATATTAACGACGATATTAACGACGATAATAACGACGTTAATAACGACGATAAAAAGAAGATAATGACAATAATAACGACGATATTATCGATGATATTTATGACGATAACAACGTAGATAATGACGATAATAACGACGACATTAACGACGATGATTGTGACAAAATAACGACGATATTAACGACGATAATTATGAGGATAATAAGGACGATAACAACGATGATAATGACGATATTAACGACGATAATAACGACGATATTAACGACGATAATAACGTCGATAAAAAGAAGATAATGACAATAATAACGACGATATTAACGATGATAATTATGACGATAACAACGAAGATAATGACGATAATAACGACGACATTATCGTCGATGATTATGACAAAATAACGACGATATTAACGACCATAATTATGAGGATGATAAGGATGATAACAACGATGATAATGACGATAATAACGACGACATTAACGACGATGTTTATGACAAAATAACGACGATATTAACGACGATAATTATGAGGATAATAAGGACGATAACAACGATTATAATGACGATATTAACGACGATATTAACGACGATAATAACGACGTTAAAAACGACGATAAAAAGAAGATAATGACAATAATAACGACGATATTATCGATGATATTTATGACGATAACAACGTAGATAATGACGATAATAACGACGACATTAACGACGATGATTATGACAAAATAACGACGATATTAACGACGATAATTATGAGGATGATAAGGACGATAACAACGATGATAATGACGATATTAACGACGATAATAACGACGTTAATAACGACGATAAAAAGAAGATAATGACAATAAGAACGACGATATTATCGATGATATTTATGACGATAACAACGTAGATAATGACGAAAATAACGACGACATTAACGACGATGATTATGACAAAATAACGACGATATTAACGACGATAATTATGAGGATGATAAGGACGATAACAACGATGATAATGACGATATTAACGACGACATTAACGACGATGATTGTGACAAAATAACGACGATAATTATGAGGATAATAAGGACGATAACAACGATGATAATAACGATATTAACGACGATAATAACGACGATATTAACGACGATAATAACGTTGATAATAACGACGATAAAAAGAAGATAATGACAATAATAACGACGATATTATCGATGATATTTATGACGATAACAACGATGATAATGACGATAATAACGACGACATTAACGACGATGTTTATGACAAAATAACGACGATATTAACGACGATAATTATGAGGATAATAAGGACGATAACAACGATTATAATGACGATATTAACGACGATATTAACGACGATAATAACGACGTTAAAAACGACGATAAAAAGAAGATAATGACAATAATAACGACGATATTATCGATGATATTTATGACGATAACAACGTAGATAATGACGATAATAACGACGACATTAACGACGATGATTATGACAAAATAACGACGATATTAACGACGATAATTATGAGGATGATAAGGACGATAACAACGATGATAATGACGATATTAACGACGATAATAACGACGTTAATAACGACGATAAAAAGAAGATAATGACAATAAGAACGACGATATTATCGATGATATTTATGACGATAACAACGTAGATAATGACGAAAATAACGACGACATTAACGACGATGATTATGACAAAATAACGACGATATTAACGACGATAATTATGAGGATGATAAGGACGATAACAACGATGATAATGACGATATTAACGACGACATTAACGACGATGATTGTGACAAAATAACGACGATAATTATGAGGATAATAAGGACGATAACAACGATGATAATAACGATATTAACGACGATAATAACGACGATATTAACGACGATAATAACGTTGATAATAACGACGATAAAAAGAAGATAATGACAATAATAACGACGATATTATCGATGATATTTATGACGATAACAACGTAGATAATGACGATAATAACGACGACATTAACGACGATGATTATGACAAAATAACGACGATAATTATGAGGATGATAAGGACGATAACAACGATGATAATGACGATATTAACGACGATATTAACGACGATAATAACGACGATATTAACGACGATAATAAAGACAATAAAAAGAAGATAATGACAATAATAACGACGATATTATCGATGATATTTATGACGATAACAACGTAGATAATGACGATAATAACGACGACATTAACGACGATGATTATGACAAAATAACGACGATATTAACGACGATAATTATGAGGATGATAAGGACGATAACAACGATGATAATGACGATATTAACGACGATAATAACGACGTTAATAACGACGATAAAAAGAAGATAATGACAATAAGAACGACGATATTATCGATGATATTTATGACGATAACAACGTAGATAATGACGAAAATAACGACGACATTAACGACGATGATTATGACAAAATAACGACGATATTAACGACGATAATTATGAGGATGATAAGGACGATAACAACGATGATAATGACGATATTAACGACGACATTAACGACGATGATTGTGACAAAATAACGACGATAATTATGAGGATAATAAGGACGATAACAACGATGATAACAACGATTATAATGACGATATTAACGACGATATTAACGACGATAATAACGACGTTAAAAACGACGATAAAAAGAAGATAATGACAATAATAACGACGATATTATCGATGATATTTATGACGATAACAACGTAGATAATGACGATAATAACGACGACATTAACGACGATGATTATGACAAAATAACGACGATATTAACGACGATAATTATGAGGATGATAAGGACGATAACAACGATGATAATGACGATATTAACGACGATAATAACGACGTTAATAACGACGATAAAAAGAAGATAATGACAATAAGAACGACGATATTATCGATGATATTTATGACGATAACAACGTAGATAATGACGAAAATAACGACGACATTAACGACGATGATTATGACAAAATAACGACGATATTAACGACGATAATTATGAGGATGATAAGGACGATAACAACGATGATAATGACGATATTAACGACGATATTAACGACGATGATTGTGACAAAATAACGACGATAATTATGAGGATAATAAGGACGATAACAACGATGATAATAACGATATTAACGACGATAATAACGACGATATTAACGACGATAATAACGTTGATAATAACGACGATAAAAAGAAGATAATGACAATAATAACGACGATATTATCGATGATATTTATGACGATAACAACGTAGATAATGACGATAATAACGACGACATTAACGACGATGATTATGACAAAATAACGACGATATTAACGACGATAATTATGAGGATAATAAGGACGATAACAACGATGATTATGACGATATTAACGACGATATTAACGACGATAATAACGACGATATTAACGACGATAATAAAGACAATAAAAAGAAGATAATGACAATAATAACGACGATATTAACGATAATATTTATGACGATAACAACGTAGATAATGACGAAAATAACGACGACATTAACGACGATGATTATGACAAAATAACGGCGATATTAACGACGATAATTATGAGGATGATAAGGACGATAACAACGATGATAATGACGATATTAACGACGATATTAACGACGATAATAACGACGATATTAACGACGATAATAAAGACAATAAAAAGAAGATAATGACAATAATAACGACGATATTATCGATGATATTTATGACGATAACAACGTAGATAATGACGATAATAACGACGACATTAACGACGATGATTATGACAAAATAACGACGATATTAACGATGATAATTATGACGATAACAACG
Organism: Dolichovespula media; assembly: GCA_911387685.1. Classification (NCBI taxonomy): domain Eukaryota; kingdom Metazoa; phylum Arthropoda; class Insecta; order Hymenoptera; family Vespidae; genus Dolichovespula; species Dolichovespula media. The sequence continues at coordinate 138,997 of CAJVQJ010000039.1, forward strand.
AAGATAATGACGATAATAACGACGACATTATCGTCGATGATTATGACAAAATAACGACGATATTAACGACGATAATTATGAGGATGATAAGGATGATAACAACGATGATAATGACGATAATAACGACGACATTAACGACGATGTTTATGACAAAATAACGACGATATTAACGACGATAATTATGATGATAATAAGGACGATAACAACGATTATAATGACGATATTAACGACGATATTAACGACGATAATAACGACGTTAATAACGACGATAAAAAGAAGATAATGACAATAATAACGACGATATTATCGATGATATTTATGACGATAACAACGTAGATAATGACGATAATAACGACGACATTAACGACGATGATTGTGACAAAATAACGACGATATTAACGACGATAATTATGAGGATAATAAGGACGATAACAACGATGATAATGACGATATTAACGACGATAATAACGACGATATTAACGACGATAATAACGTCGATAAAAAGAAGATAATGACAATAATAACGACGATATTAACGATGATAATTATGACGATAACAACGAAGATAATGACGATAATAACGACGACATTATCGTCGATGATTATGACAAAATAACGACGATATTAACGACCATAATTATGAGGATGATAAGGATGATAACAACGATGATAATGACGATAATAACGACGACATTAACGACGATGTTTATGACAAAATAACGACGATATTAACGACGATAATTATGAGGATAATAAGGACGATAACAACGATTATAATGACGATATTAACGACGATATTAACGACGATAATAACGACGTTAAAAACGACGATAAAAAGAAGATAATGACAATAATAACGACGATATTATCGATGATATTTATGACGATAACAACGTAGATAATGACGATAATAACGACGACATTAACGACGATGATTATGACAAAATAACGACGATATTAACGACGATAATTATGAGGATGATAAGGACGATAACAACGATGATAATGACGATATTAACGACGATAATAACGACGTTAATAACGACGATAAAAAGAAGATAATGACAATAAGAACGACGATATTATCGATGATATTTATGACGATAACAACGTAGATAATGACGAAAATAACGACGACATTAACGACGATGATTATGACAAAATAACGACGATATTAACGACGATAATTATGAGGATGATAAGGACGATAACAACGATGATAATGACGATATTAACGACGACATTAACGACGATGATTGTGACAAAATAACGACGATAATTATGAGGATAATAAGGACGATAACAACGATGATAATAACGATATTAACGACGATAATAACGACGATATTAACGACGATAATAACGTTGATAATAACGACGATAAAAAGAAGATAATGACAATAATAACGACGATATTATCGATGATATTTATGACGATAACAACGTAGCTAATGACGATAATAACGACGACATTAACGACGATGATTATGACAAAATAACGACGATATTAACGACGATAATTATGAGGATAATAAGGACGATAACAACGATTATAATGACGATATTAACGACGATATTAACGACGATAATAACGACGTTAATAACGACGATAAAAAGAAGATAATGACAATAATAACGACGATATTATCGATGATATTTATGACGATAACAACGTAGATAATGACGATAATAACGACGACATTAACGACGATGATTGTGACAAAATAACGACGATATTAACGACGATAATTATGAGGATAATAAGGACGATAACAACGATGATAATGACGATATTAACGACGATAATAACGACGATATTAACGACGATAATAACGTCGATAAAAAGAAGATAATGACAATAATAACGACGATATTAACGATGATAATTATGACGATAACAACGAAGATAATGACGATAATAACGACGACATTATCGTCGATGATTATGACAAAATAACGACGATATTAACGACCATAATTATGAGGATGATAAGGATGATAACAACGATGATAATGACGATAATAACGACGACATTAACGACGATGTTTATGACAAAATAACGACGATATTAACGACGATAATTATGAGGATAATAAGGACGATAACAACGATTATAATGACGATATTAACGACGATATTAACGACGATAATAACGACGTTAAAAACGACGATAAAAAGAAGATAATGACAATAATAACGACGATATTATCGATGATATTTATGACGATAACAACGTAGATAATGACGATAATAACGACGACATTAACGACGATGATTATGACAAAATAACGACGATATTAACGACGATAATTATGAGGATGATAAGGACGATAACAACGATGATAATGACGATATTAACGACGATAATAACGACGTTAATAACGACGATAAAAAGAAGATAATGACAATAAGAACGACGATATTATCGATGATATTTATGACGATAACAACGTAGATAATGACGAAAATAACGACGACATTAACGACGATGATTATGACAAAATAACGACGATATTAACGACGATAATTATGAGGATGATAAGGACGATAACAACGATGATAATGACGATATTAACGACGACATTAACGACGATGATTGTGACAAAATAACGACGATAATTATGAGGATAATAAGGACGATAACAACGATGATAATAACGATATTAACGACGATAATAACGACGATATTAACGACGATAATAACGTTGATAATAACGACGATAAAAAGAAGATAATGACAATAATAACGACGATATTATCGATGATATTTATGACGATAACAACGTAGCTAATGACGATAATAACGACGACATTAACGACGATGTTTATGACAAAATAACGACGATATTAACGACGATAATTATGAGGATGATAAGGACGATAACAACGATGATAATGACGATAATAACGACGACATTAGCGACGATGTTTATGACAAAATAACGACGATATTAACGACGATAATTATGAGGATAATAAGGACGATAACAACGATTATAATGACGATATTAACGACGATATTAACGACGATAATAACGACGTTAAAAACGACGATAAAAAGAAGATAATGACAATAATAACGACGATATTATCGATGATATTTATGACGATAACAACGTAGATAATGACGATAATAACGACGACATTAACGACGATGATTATGACAAAATAACGACGATATTAACGACGATAATTATGAGGATGATAAGGACGATAACAACGATGATAATGACGATATTAACGACGATATTAACGACGATAATAACGACGTTAATAACGACGATAAAAAGAAGATAATGACAATAATAACGACGATATTATCGATGATATTTATGACGATAACAACGTAGATAATGACGATAATAACGACGACATTAACGACGATGATTATGACAAAATAACGACGATATTAACGACGATAATTATGAGGATAATAAGGACGATAACAACGATGATTATGACGATATTAACGACGATATTAACGACGATAATAACGACGATATTAACGACGATAATAAAGACAATAAAAAGAAGATAATGACAATAATAACGACGATATTAACGATAATATTTATGACGATAACAACGTAGATAATGACGAAAATAACGACGACATTAACGACGATGATTATGACAAAATAACGGCGATATTAACGACGATAATTATGAGGATGATAAGGACGATAACAACGATGATAATGACGATATTAACGACGATATTAACGACGATAATAACGACGATATTAACGACGATAATAAAGACAATAAAAAGAAGATAATGACAATAATAACGACGATATTATCGATGATATTTATGACGATAACAACGTAGATAATGACGATAATAACGACGACATTAACGACGATGATTATGACAAAATAACGACGATATTAACGATGATAATTATGACGATAACAACGAAGATAATGACGATAATAACGACGACATTATCGTCGATGATTATGACAAAATAACGACGATATTAACGACGATAATTATGAGGATGATAAGGATGATAACAACGATGATAATGACGATAATAACGACGACATTAACGACGATGTTTATGACAAAATAACGACGATATTAACGACGATAATTATGAGGATAATAAGGACGATAACAACGATTATAATGACGATATTAACGACGATATTAACGACGATAATAACGACGTTAAAAACGACGATAAAAAGAAGATAATGACAATAATAACGACGATATTATCGATGATATTTATGACGATAACAACGTAGATAATGACGATAATAACGACGACATTAACGACGATGATTATGACAAAATAACGACGATAATTATGAGGATGATAAGGACGATAACAACGATGATAATGACGATATTAACGACGATATTAACGACGATAATAACGACGATATTATCGACGATAATAAAGACAATAAAAAGAAGATAATGACAATAATAACGACGATATTATCGATGATATTTATGACGATAACAACGTAGATAATGACGATAATAACGACGACATTAACGACGATGATTATGACAAAATAACGACGATATTAACGACGATAATTATGAGGATGATAAGGACGATAACAACGATGATAATGACGATATTAACGACGATAATAACGACGTTAATAACGACGATAAAAAGAAGATAATGACAATAAGAACGACGATATTATCGATGATATTTATGACGATAACAACGTAGATAATGACGAAAATAACGACGACATTAACGACGATGATTATGACAAAATAACGACGATATTAACGACGATAATTATGAGGATGATAAGGACGATAACAACGATGATAATGACGATATTAACGACGACATTAACGACGATGATTGTGACAAAATAACGACGATAATTATGAGGATAATAAGGACGATAACAACGATGATAACAACGATTATAATGACGATATTAACGACGATATTAACGACGATAATAACGACGTTAAAAACGACGATAAAAAGAAGATAATGACAATAATAACGACGATATTATCGATGATATTTATGACGATAACAACGTAGATAATGACGATAATAACGACGACATTAACGACGATGATTATGACAAAATAACGACGATATTAACGACGATAATTATGAGGATGATAAGGACGATAACAACGATGATAATGACGATATTAACGACGATATTAACGACGATAATAACGACGATATTAACGACGATAATAAAGACAATAAAAAGAAGATAATGACAATAATAACGACGATATTATCGATGATATTTATGACGATAACAACGTAGATAATGACGATAATAACGACGACATTAACGACGATGATTATGACAAAATAACGACGATATTAACGACGATAATTATGAGGATGATAAGGACGATAACAACGATGATAATGACGATATTAACGACGATAATAACGACGTTAATAACGACGATAAAAAGAAGATAATGACAATAAGAACGACGATATTATCGATGATATTTATGACGATATCAACGTAGATAATGACGAAAATAACGACGACATTAACGACGATGATTATGACAAAATAACGACGATATTAACGACGATAATTATGAGGATGATAAGGACGATAACAACGATGATAATGACGATATTAACGACGACATTAACGACGATGATTGTGACAAAATAACGACGATAATTATGAGGATAATAAGGACGATAACAACGATGATAATAACGATATTAACGACGATAATAACGACGATATTAACGACGATAATAACGTTGTTAATAACGACGATAAAAAGAAGATAATGACAATAATAACGACGATATTATCGATGATATTTATGACGATAACAACGTAGATAATGACGATAATAACGACGACATTAACGACGATGATTATGACAAAATAACGACGATATTCACGACGATAATTATGAGGATAATAAGGACGATAACAACGATTATAATGACGATATTAACGACGATATTAACGACGATAATAACGACGTTAATAACGACGATAAAAAGAAGATAATGACAATAATAACGACGATATTATCGATGATATTTATGACGATAACAACGTAGATAATGACGATAATAACGACGACATTAACGACGATGATTGTGACAAAATAACGACGATATTAACGACGATAATTATGAGGATAATAAGGAGGATAACAACGATGATAATGACGATATTAACGACGATAATAACGACGATATTAACGACGATAATAACGTCGATAAAAAGAAGATAATGACAATAATAACGACGATATTAACGATGATAATTATGACGATAACAACGAAGATAATGACGATAATAACGACGACATTATCGTCGATGATTATGACAAAATAACGACGATATTAACGACCATAATTATGAGGATGATAAGGATGATAACAACGATGATAATGACGATATTAACGACGATATTAACGACGATAATAACGACGATATTAACGACGATAATAAAGACAATAAAAAGAAGATAATGACAATAATAACGACGATATTATCGATGATATTTATGACGATAACAACGTAGATAATGACGATAATAACGACGACATTAACGACGATGATTATGACAAAATAACGACGATATTAACGACGATAATTATGAGGATGATAAGGACGATAACAACGATGATAATGACGATATTAACGACGATAATAACGACGTTAATAACGACGATAAAAAGAAGATAATGACAATAAGAACGACGATATTATCGATGATATTTATGACGATAACAACGTAGATAATGACGAAAATAACGACGACATTAACGACGATGATTATGACAAAATAACGACGATATTAACGACGATAATTATGAGGATGATAAGGACGATAACAACGATGATAATGACGATATTAACGACGACATTAACGACGATGATTGTGACAAAATAACGACGATAATTATGAGGATAATAAGGACGATAACAACGATGATAATAACGATATTAACGACGATAATAACGACGATATTAACGACGATAATAACGTTGTTAATAACGACGATAAAAAGAAGATAATGACAATAATAACGACGATATTATCGATGATATTTATGACGATAACAACGTAGATAATGACGATAATAACGACGACATTAACGACGATGATTATGACAAAATAACGGCGATATTAACGACGATAATTATGAGGATGATAAGGACGATAACAACGATGATAATGACGATATTAACGACGATATTAACGACGATAATAACGACGATATTAACGACGATAATAAAGACAATAAAAAGAAGATAATGACAATAATAACGACGATATTATCGATGATATTTATGACGATAACAACGTAGATAATGACGATAATAACGACGACATTAACGACGATGATTATGACAAAATAACGACGATATTAACGATGATAATTATGACGATAACAACGAAGATAATGACGATAATAACGACGACATTATCGTCGATGATTATGACAAAATAACGACGATATTAACGACGATAATTATGAGGATGATAAGGATGATAACAACGATGATAATGACGATAATAACGACGACATTAACGACGATGTTTATGACAAAATAACGACGATATTAACGACGATAATTATGAGGATAATAAGGACGATAACAACGATTATAATGACGATATTAACGACGATATTAACGACGATAATAACGACGTTAAAAACGACGATAAAAAGAAGATAATGACAATAATAACGACGATATTATCGATGATATTTATGACGATAACAACGTAGATAATGACGATAATAACGACGACATTAACGACGATGATTATGACAAAATAACGACGATATTAACGACGATAATTATGAGGATGATAAGGACGATAACAACGATGATAATGACGATATTAACGACGATATTAACGACGATAATAACGACGATATTAACGACGATAATAAAGACAATAAAAAGAAGATAATGACAATAATAACGACGATATTATCGATGATATTTATGACGATAACAACGTAGATAATGACGATAATAACGACGACATTAACGACGATGATTATGACAAAATAACGACGATATTAACGACGATAATTATGAGGATGATAAGGACGATAACAACGATGATAATGACGATATTAACGACGATAATAACGACGTTAATAACGACGATAAAAAGAAGATAATGACAAAAAGAACGACGATATTATCGATGATATTTATGACGATAACAACGTAGATAATGACGAAAATAACGACGACATTAACGACGATGATTATGACAAAATAACGACGATATTAACGACGATAATTATGAGGATGATAAGGACGATAACAACGATGATAATGACGATATTAACGACGACATTAACGACGATGATTGTGACAAAATAACGACGATATTAACGACGATAATTATGAGGATAATAAGGACGATAACAACGATGATAATGACGATATTAACGACGATAATAACGACGATATTAACGACGATAATAACGTCGATAAAAAGAAGATAATGACAATAATAACGACGATATTAACGATGATAATTATGACGATAACAACGAAGATAATGACGATAATAACGACGACATTATCGTCGATGATTATGACAAAATAACGACGATATTAACGACGATAATTATGAGGATAATAAGGACGATAACAACGATGATAATGACGATAATAACGACGACATTAACGACGATGATTATGACAAAATAACGACGATATTAACGACGATAATTATGAGGATGATAAGGACGATAACAACGATGATAATGACGATAATAACGACGACATTAACGACGATGATTATGACAAAATAACGACGATATTAACGACGATAATTATGAGGATGATAAGGACGATAACAACGATGATAATGACGATATTAACGACGATAATAACGACGTTAATAACGACGATAAAAAGAAGATAATGACAATAAGAACGACGATATTATCGATGATATTTATGACGATAACAACGTAGATAATGACGAAAATAACGACGACATTAACGACGATGATTATGACAAAATAACGACGATATTAACGACGATAATTATGAGGATGATAAGGACGATAACAACGATGATAATGACGATATTAACGACGATAATAACGACGTTAATAACGACGATAAAAAGAAGATAATGACAATAAGAACGACGATATTATCGATGATATTTATGACGATAACAACGTAGATAATGACGAAAATAACGACGACATTAACGACGATGATTATGACAAAATAACGACGATATTAACGACGATAATTATGAGGATGATAAGGACGATAACAACGATGATAATGACGATATTAACGACGATAATAACGACGTTAATAACGACGATAAAAAGAAGATAATGACAATAAGAACGACGATATTATCGATGATATTTATGACGATACCAACGTAGATAATGACGAAAATAACGACGACATTAACGACGATGATTATGACAAAATAACGACGATATTAACGACGATAATTATGAGGATGATAAGGACGATAACAACGATGATAATGACGATATTAACGACGACATTAACGACGATGATTGTGACAAAATAACGACGATAATTATGAGGATAATAAGGACGATAACAACGATGATAATAACGATATTAACGACGATAATAACGACGATATTAACGACGATAATAACGTTGTTAATAACGACGATAAAAAGAAGATAATGACAATAATAACGACGATATTATCGATGATATTTATGACGATAACAACGTAGATAATGACAATAATAACGACGACATTAACGACGATGATTATGACAAAATAACGGCGATATTAACGACGATAATTATGAGGATGATAAGGACGATAACAACGATGATAATGACGATATTAACGACGATATTAACGACGATAATAACGACGATATTAACGACGATAATAAAGACAATAAAAAGAAGATAATGACAATAATAACGACGATATTATCGATGATATTTATGACGATAACAACGTAGATAATGACGATAATAACGACGACATTAACGACGATGATTATGACAAAATAACGACGATATTAACGATGATAATTATGACGATAACAACGAAGATAATGACGATAATAACGACGACATTATCGTCGATGATTATGACAAAATAACGACGATATTAACGACGATAATTATGAGGATGATAAGGATGATAACAACGATGATAATGACGATAATAACGACGACATTAACGACGATGTTTATGACAAAATAACGACGATATTAACGACGATAATTATGAGGATAATAAGGACGATAACAACGATTATAATGACGATATTAACGACGATATTAACGACGATAATAACGACGTTAAAAACGACGATAAAAAGAAGACAATGACAATAATAACGACGATATTATCGATGATATTTATGACGATAACAACGTAGATAATGACGATAATAACGACGACATTAACGACGATGATTATGACAAAATAACGACGATATTAACGACGATAATTATGAGGATGATAAGGACGATAACAACGATGATAATGACGATATTAACGACGATATTAACGACGATAATAACGACGATATTAACGACGATAATAAAGACAATAAAAAGAAGATAATGACAATAATAACGACGATATTATCGATGATATTTATGACGATAACAACGTAGATAATGACGATAATAACGACGACATTAACGACGATGATTATGACAAAATAACGACGATATTAACGACGATAATTATGAGGATGATAAGGACGATAACAACGATGATAATGACGATATTAACGACGATAATAACGACGTTAATAACGACGAAAAAAAGAAGATAATGACAAAAAGAACGACGATATTATCGATGATATTTATGACGATAACAACGTAGATAATGACGAAAATAACGACGACATTAACGACGATGATTATGACAAAATAACGACGATATTAACGACGATAATTATGAGGATGATAAGGACGATAACAACGATGATAATGACGATATTAACGACGACATTAACGACGATGATTGTGACAAAATAACGACGATAATTATGAGGATAATAAGGACGATAACAACGATGATAACAACGATTATAATGACGATATTAACGACGATATTAACGACGATAATAACGACGTTAAAAACGACGATAAAAAGAAGATAATGACAATAATAACGACGATATTATCGATGATATTTATGACGATAACAACGTAGATAATGACGATAATAACGACGACATTAACGACGATGATTATGACAAAATAACGACGATATTAACGACGATAATTATGAGGATGATAAGGACGATAACAACGATGATAATGACGATATTAACGACGATATTAACGACGATAATAACGACGATATTAACGACGATAATAAAGACAATAAAAAGAAGATAATGACAATAATAACGACGATATTATCGATGATATTTATGACGATAACAACGTAGATAATGACGATAATAACGACGACATTAACGACGATGATTATGACAAAATAACGACGATATTAACGACGATAATTATGAGGATGATAAGGACGATAACAACGATGATAATGACGATATTAACGACGATAATAACGACGTTAATAACGACGATAAAAAGAAGATAATGACAATAAGAACGACGATATTATCGATGATATTTATGACGATAACAACGTAGATAATGACGAAAATAACGACGACATTAACGACGATGATTATGACAAAATAACGACGATATTAACGACGATAATTATGAGGATGATAAGGACGATAACAACGATGATAATGACGATATTAACGACGATAATAACGACGTTAATAACGACGATAAAAAGAAGATAATGACAATAAGAACGACGATATTATCGATGATATTTATGACGATAACAACGTAGATAATGACGATAATAACGACGACATTAACGACGATGATTATGACAAAATAACGACGATATTAACGACGATAATTATGAGGATGATAAGGACGATAACAACGATGATAATGACGATATTAACGACGATAATAACGACGTTAATAACGACGATAAAAAGAAGATAATGACAATAAGAACGACGATATTATCGATGATATTTATGACGATAACAACGTAGATAATGACGAAAATAACGACGACATTAACGACGATGATTATGACAAAATAACGACGATATTAACGACGATAATTATGAGGATGATAAGGACGATAACAACGATGATAATGACGATATTAACGACGATAATAACGACGTTAATAACGACGATAAAAAGAAGATAATGACAATAAGAACGACGATATTATCGATGATATTTATGACGATAACAACGTAGATAATGACGAAAATAACGACGACATTAACGACGATGATTATGACAAAATAACGACGATATTAACGACGATAATTATGAGGATGATAAGGACGATAACAACGATGATAATGACGATATTAACGACGACATTAACGACGATGATTGTGACAAAATAACGACGATAATTATGAGGATAATAAGGACGATAACAACGATGATAACAACGATTATAATGACGATATTAACGACGATATTAACGACGATAATAACGACGTTAAAAACGACGATAAAAAGAAGATAATGACAATAATAACGACGATATTATCGATGATATTTATGACGATAACAACGTAGATAATGACGATAATAACGACGACATTAACGACGATGATTATGACAAAATAACGACGATATTAACGACGATAATTATGAGGATGATAAGGACGATAACAACGATGATAATGACGATATTAACGACGATATTAACGACGATAATAACGACGATATTAACGACGATAATAAAGACAATAAAAAGAAGATAATGACAATAATAACGACGATATTATCGATGATATTTATGACGATAACAACGTAGATAATGACGATAATAACGACGACATTAACGACGATGATTATGACAAAATAACGACGATATTAACGACGATAATTATGAGGATGATAAGGACGATAACAACGATGATAATGACGATATTAACGACGATAATAACGACGTTAATAACGACGATAAAAAGAAGATAATGACAATAAGAACGACGATATTATCGATGATATTTATGACGATAACAACGTAGATAATGACGAAAATAACGACGACATTAACGACGATGATTATGACAAAATAACGACGATATTAACGACGATAATTATGAGGATGATAAGGACGATAACAACGATGATAATGACGATATTAACGACGACATTAACGACGATGATTGTGACAAAATAACGACGATAATTATGAGGATAATAAGGACGATAACAACGATGATAATAACGATATTAACGACGATAATAACGACGATATTAACGACGATAATAACGTTGTTAATAACGACGATAAAAAGAAGATAATGACAATAATAACGACGATATTATCGATGATATTTATGACGATAACAACGTAGATAATGACGATAATAACGACGACATTAACGACGATGATTATGACAAAATAACGACGATATTAACGACGATAATTATGAGGATAATAAGGACGATAACAACGATTATAATGACGATATTAACGACGATATTAACGACGATAATAACGACGTTAATAACGACGATAAAAAGAAGATAATGACAATAATAACGACGATATTATCGATGATATTTATGACGATAACAACGTAGATAATGACGATAATAACGACGACATTAACGACGATGATTATGACAAAATAACGACGATATTAACGACGATAATTATGAGGATAATAAGGACGATAACAACGATGATAATGACGATATTAACGACGATAATAACGACGATATTAACGACGATAATAACGTCGATAAAAAGAAGATAATGACAATAATAACGACGATATTAACGATGATAATTATGACGATAACAACGAAGATAATGACGATAATAACGACGACATTATCGTCGATGATTATGACAAAATAACGACGATATTAACGACCATAATTATGAGGATGATAAGGATGATAACAACGATGATAATGACGATAATAACGACGACATTAACGACGATGTTTATGACAAAATAACGACGATATTAACGACGATAATTATGAGGATAATAAGGACGATAACAACGATTATAATGACGATATTAACGACGATATTAACGACGATAATAACGACGGTAAAAACGACGATAAAAAGAAGATAATGACAATAATAACGACGATATTATCGATGATATTTATGACGATAACAACGTAGATAATGACGATAATAACGACGACATTAACGACGATGATTATGACAAAATAACGACGATATTAACGACGATAATTATGAGGATGATAAGGACGATAACAACGATGATAATGACGATATTAACGACGATATTAACGACGATAATAACGACGATATTAACGACGATAATAAAGACAATAAAAAGAAGATAATGACAATAATAACGACGATATTATCGATGATATTTATGACGATAACAACGTAGATAATGACGATAATAACGACGACATTAACGACGATGATTATGACAAAATAACGACGATATTAACGACGATAATTATGAGGATGATAAGGACGATAACAACGATGATAATGACGATATTAACGACGATAATAACGACGTTAATAACGACGATAAAAAGAAGATAATGACAATAAGAACGACGATATTATCGATGATATTTATGACGATAACAACGTAGATAATGACGAAAATAACGACGACATTAACAACGATGATTATGACAAAATAACGACGATATTAACGACGATAATTATGAGGATGATAAGGACGATAACAACGATGATAATGACGATATTAACGACGATAATAACGACGTTAATAACGACGATAAAAAGAAGATAATGACAATAAGAACGACGATACTATCGATGATATTTATGACGATAACAACGTAGATAATGACGAAAATAACGACGACATTAACGACGATGATTATGACAAAATAACGACGATATTAACGACGATAATTATGAGGATGATAAGGACGATAACAACGATGATAATGACGATATTAACGACGATAATAACGACGTTAATAACGACGATAAAAAGAAGATAATGACAATAAGAACGACGATATTATCGATGATATTTATGACGATAACAACGTAGATAATGACGAAAATAACGACGACATTAACGACGATGATTATGACAAAATAACGACGATATTAACGACGATAATTATGAGGATGATAAGGACGATAACAACGATGATAATGACGATATTAACGACGACATTAACGACGATGATTGTGACAAAATAACGACGATAATTATGAGGATAATAAGGACGATAACAACGATGATAACAACGATTATAATGACGATATTAACGACGATATTAACGACGATAATAACGACGTTAAAAACGACGATAAAAAGAAGATAATGACAATAATAACGACGATATTATCGATGATATTTATGACGATAACAACGTAGATAATGACGATAATAACGACGACATTAACGACGATGATTATGACAAAATAACGACGATATTAACGACGATAATTATGAGGATGATAAGGACGAAAACAACGATGATAATGACGATATTAACGACGATATTAACGACGATAATAACGACGATATTAACGACGATAATAAAGACAATAAAAAGAAGATAATGACAATAATAACGACGATATTATCGATGATATTTATGACGATAACAACGTAGATAATGACGATAATAACGACGACATTAACGACGATGATTATGACAAAATAACGACGATATTAACGACGATAATTATGAGGATGATAAGGACGATAACAACGATGATAATGACGATATTAACGACGATAATAACGACGTTAATAACGACGATAAAAAGAAGATAATGACAATAAGAACGACGATATTATCGATGATATTTATGACGATAACAACGTAGATAATGACGAAAATAACGACGACATTAACGACGATGATTATGACAAAATAACGACGATATTAACGACGATAATTATGAGGATGATAAGGACGATAACAACGATGATAATGACGATATTAACGACGACATTAACGACGATGATTGTGACAAAATAACGACGATAATTATGAGGATAATAAGGACGATAACAACGATGATAATAACGATATTAACGACGATAATAACGACGATATTAACGACGATAATAACGTTGTTAATAACGACGATAAAAAGAAGATAATGACAATAAGAACGACGATATTATCGATGATATTTATGACGATAACAACGTAGATAATGACGAAAATAACGACGACATTAACGACGATGATTATGACAAAATAACGACGATATTAACGACGATAATTATGAGGATGATAAGGACGATAACAACGATGATAATGACGATATTAACGACGACATTAACGACGATGATTGTGACAAAATAACGACGATAATTATGAGGATAATAAGGACGATAACAACGATGATAATAACGATATTAACGACGATAATAACGACGATATTAACGACGATAATAACGTTGTTAATAACGACGATAAAAAGAAGATAATGACAATAATAACGACGATATTATCGATGATATTTATGACGATAACAACGTAGATAATGACGATAATAACGACGACATTAACGACGATGATTATGACAAAATAACGACGATATTAACGACGATAATTATGAGGATAATAAGGACGATAACAACGATTATAATGACGATATTAACGACGATATTAACGACGATAATAACGACGTTAATAACGACGATAAAAAGAAGATAATGACAATAATAACGACGATATTATCGATGATATTTATGACGATAACAACGTAGATAATGACGATAATAACGACGACATTAACGACGATGATTGTGACAAAATAACGACGATATTAACGACGATAATTATGAGGATAATAAGGACGATAACAACGATGATAATGACGATATTAACGACGATAATAACGACGATATTAACGACGATAATAACGTCGATAAAAAGAAGATAATGACAATAATAACGACGATATTAACGATGATAATTATGACGATAACAACGAAGATAATGACGATAATAACGACGACATTATCGTCGATGATTATGACAAAATAACGACGATATTAACGACCATAATTATGAGGATGATAAGGATGATAACAACGATGATAATGACGATAATAACGACGACATTAACGACGATGTTTATGACAAAATAACGACGATATTAACGACGATAATTATGAGGATAATAAGGACGATAACAACGATTATAATGACGATATTAACGACGATATTAACGACGATAATAACGACGTTAAAAACGACGATAAAAAGAAGATAATGACAATAATAACGACGATATTATCGATGATATTTATGACGATAACAACGTAGATAATGACGATAATAACGACGACATTAACGACGATGATTATGACAAAATAACGACGATATTAACGACGATAATTATGAGGATGATAAGGACGATAACAACGATGATAATGACGATATTAACGACGATATTAACGACGATAATAACGACGATATTAACGACGATAATAAAGACAATAAAAAGAAGATAATGACAATAATAACGACGATATTATCGATGATATTTATGACGATAACAACGTAGATAATGACGATAATAACGACGACATTAACGACGATGATTATGACAAAATAACGACGATATTAACGACGATAATTATGAGGATGATAAGGACGATAACAACGATGATAATGACGATATTAACGACGATAATAACGACGTTAATAACGACGATAAAAAGAAGATAATGACAATAAGAACGACGATATTATCGATGATATTTATGACGATAACAACGTAGATAATGACGAAAATAACGACGACATTAACGACGATGATTATGACAAAATAACGACGATATTAACGACGATAATTATGAGGATGATAAGGACGATAACAACGATGATAATGACGATATTAACGACGACATTAACGACGATGATTGTGACAAAATAACGACGATAATTATGAGGATAATAAGGACGATAACAACGATGATAATAACGATATTAACGACGATAATAACGACGATATTAACGACGATAATAACGTTGTTAATAACGACGATAAAAAGAAGATAATGACAATAATAACGACGATATTATCGATGATATTTATGACGATAACAACGTAGATAATGACGATAATAACGACGACATTAACGACGATGATTATGACAAAATAACGACGATATTAACGACGATAATTATGAGGATGATAAGGACGATAACAACGATGATAATGACGATAATAACGACGACATTAGCGACGATGTTTATGACAAAATAACGACGATATTAACGACGATAATTATGAGGATAATAAGGACGATAACAACGATTATAATGACGATATTAACGACGATATTAACGACGATAATAACGACGTTAAAAACGACGATAAAAAGAAGATAATGACAATAATAACGACGATATTATCGATGATATTTATGACGATAACAACGTAGATAATGACGATAATAACGACGACATTAACGACGATGATTATGACAAAATAACGACGATATTAACGACGATAATTATGAGGATGATAAGGACGATAACAACGATGATAATGACGATATTAACGACGATATTAACGACGATAATAACGACGTTAATAACGACGATAAAAAGAAGATAATGACAATAATAACGACGATATTATCGATGATATTTATGACGATAACAACGTAGATAATGACGATAATAACGACGACATTAACGACGATGATTATGACAAAATAACGACGATATTAACGACGATAATTATGAGGATAATAAGGACGATAACAACGATGATTATGACGATATTAACGACGATATTAACGACGATAATAACGACGATATTAACGACGATAATAAAGACAATAAAAAGAAGATAATGACAATAATAACGACGATATTAACGATAATATTTATGACGATAACAACGTAGATAATGACGAAAATAACGACGACATTAACGACGATGATTATGACAAAATAACGGCGATATTAACGACGATAATTATGAGGATGATAAGGACGATAACAACGATGATAATGACGATATTAACGACGATAATAACGACGATATTAACGACGATAATAACGTCGATAAAAAGAAGATAATGACAATAATAACGACGATATTAACGATGATAATTATGACGATAACAACGAAGATAATGACGATAATAACGACGACATTATCGTCGATGATTATGACAAAATAACGACGATATTAACGACGATAATTATGAGGATGATAAGGATGATAACAACGATGATAATGACGATAATAACGACGACATTAACGACGATGTTTATGACAAAATAACGACGATATTAACGACGATAATTATGAGGATAATAAGGACGATAACAACGATTATAATGACGATATTAACGACGATATTAACGACGATAATAACGACGTTAAAAACGACGATAAAAAGAAGATAATGACAATAATAACGACGATATTATCGATGATATTTATGACGATAACAACGTAGATAATGACGATAATAACGACGACATTAACGACGATGATTATGACAAAATAACGACGATATTAACGACGATAATTATGAGGATGATAAGGACGATAACAACGATGATAATGACGATATTAACGACGATATTAACGACGATAATAACGACGATATTAACGACGATAATAAAGACAATAAAAAGAAGATAATGACAATAATAACGACGATATTATCGATGATATTTATGACGATAACAACGTAGATAATGACGATAATAACGACGACATTAACGACGATGATTATGACAAAATAACGACGATATTAACGACGATAATTATGAGGATGATAAGGACGATAACAACGATGATAATGACGATATTAACGACGATAATAACGACGTTAATAACGACGATAAAAAGAAGATAATGACAATAAGAACGACGATATTATCGATGATATTTATGACGATAACAACGTAGATAATGACGAAAATAACGACGACATTAACGACGATGATTATGACAAAATAACGACGATATTAACGACGATAATTATGAGGATGATAAGGACGATAACAACGATGATAATGACGATATTAACGACGACATTAACGACGATGATTGTGACAAAATAACGACGATAATTATGAGGATAATAAGGACGATAACAACGATGATAATAACGATATTAACGACGATAATAACGACGATATTAACGACGATAATAACGTTGTTAATAACGACGATAAAAAGAAGATAATGACAATAATAACGACGATATTATCGATGATATTTATGACGATAACAACGTAGATAATGACGATAATAACGACGACATTAACGACGATGATTATGACAAAATAACGACGATATTAACGACGATAATTATGAGGATAATAAGGACGATAACAACGATTATAATGACGATATTAACGACGATATTAACGACGATAATAACGACGTTAATAACGACGATAAAAAGAAGATAATGACAATAATAACGACGATATTATCGATGATATTTATGACGATAACAACGTAGATAATGACGATAATAACGACGACATTAACGACGATGATTGTGACAAAATAACGACGATATTAACGACGATAATTATGAGGATAATAAGGACGATAACAACGATGATAATGACGATATTAACGACGATAATAACGACGATATTAACGACGATAATAACGTCGATAAAAAGAAGATAATGACAATAATAACGACGATATTAACGATGATAATTATGACGATAACAACGAAGATAATGACGATAATAACGACGACATTATCGTCGATGATTATGACAAAATAACGACGATATTAACGACGATAATTATGAGGATGATAAGGATGATAACAACGATGATAATGACGATAATAACGACGACATTAACGACGATGTTTATGACAAAATAACGACGATATTAACGACGATAATTATGAGGATAATAAGGACGATAACAACGATTATAATGACGATATTAACGACGATATTAACGACGATAATAACGACGTTAAAAACGACGATAAAAAGAAGATAATGACAATAATAACGACGATATTATCGATGATATTTATGACGATAACAACGTAGATAATGACGATAATAACGACGACATTAACGACGATGATTATGACAAAATAACGACGATATTAACGACGATAATTATGAGGATGATAAGGACGATAACAACGATGATAATGACGATATTAACGACGATATTAACGACGATAATAACGACGATATTAACGACGATAATAAAGACAATAAAAAGAAGATAATGACAATAATAACGACGATATTATCGATGATATTTATGACGATAACAACGTAGATAATGACGATAATAACGACGACATTAACGACGATGATTATGACAAAATAACGACGATATTAACGACGATAATTATGAGGATAATAAGGACGATAACAACGATGATAATAACGATATTAACGACGATAATAACGACGATATTAACGACGATAATAACGTTGTTAATAACGACGATAAAAAGAAGATAATGACAATAATAACGACGATATTATCGATGATATTTATGACGATAACAACGTAGATAATGACGATAATAACGACGACATTAACGACGATGATTATGACAAAATAACGACGATATTAACGACGATAATTATGAGGATAATAAGGACGATAACAACGATTATAATGACGATATTAACGACGATATTAACGACGATAATAACGACGTTAAAAACGACGATAAAAAGAAGATAATGACAATAATAACGACGATATTATCGATGATATTTATGACGATAACAACGTAGATAATGACGATAATAACGACGACATTAACGACGATGATTATGACAAAATAACGACGATATTAACGACGATAATTATGAGGATGATAAGGACGATAACAACGATGATAATAACGATATTAACGACGATATTAACGACGATAATAACGACGTTAATAACGACGATAAAAAGAAGATAATGACAATAATAACGACGATCTTATCGATGATATTTATGACGATAACAACGTAGATAATGACGATAATAACGACGACATTAACGACGATGATTATGACAAAATAACGACGATATTAACGACGATAATTATGAGGATAATAAGGACGATAACAACGATGATTATGACGATATTAACGACGATATTAACGACGATAATAACGACGATATTAACGACGATAATAAAGACAATAAAAAGAAGATAATGACAATAATAACGACGATATTAACGATAATATTTATGACGATAACAACGTAGATAATGACGAAAATAACGACGACATTAACGACGATGATTATGACAAAATAACGGCGATATTAACGACGATAATTATGAGGATGATAAGGACGATAACAACGATGATAATGACGATATTAACGACGATAATAACGACGATATTAACGACGATAATAACGTCGATAAAAAGAAGATAATGACAATAATAACGACGATATTAACGATGATAATTATGACGATAACAACGAAGATAATGACGATAATAACGACGACATTATCGTCGATGATTATGACAAAATAACGACGATATTAACGACGATAATTATGAGGTTGATAAGGATGATAACAACGATGATAATGACGATAATAACGACGACATTAACGACGATGTTTATGACAAAATAACGACGATATTAACGACGATAATTATGAGGATAATAAGGACGATAACAACGATTATAATGACGATATTAACGACGATATTAACGACGATAATAACGACGTTAAAAACGACGATAAAAAGAAGATAATGACAATAATAACGACGATATTATCGATGATATTTATGACGATAACAACGTAGATAATGACGATAATAACGACGACATTAACGACGATGATTATGACAAAATAACGACGATATTAACGACGATAATTATGAGGATGATAAGGACGATAACAACGATGATAATGACGATATTAACGACGATATTAACGACGATAATAACGACGATATTAACGACGATAATAAAGACAATAAAAAGAAGATAATGACAATAATAACGACGATATTATCGATGATATTTATGACGATAACAACGTAGATAATGACGATAATAACGACGACATTAACGACGATGATTATGACAAAATAACGACGATATTAACGACGATAATTATGAGGATGATAAGGACGATAACAACGATGATAATGACGATATTAACGACGATAATAACGACGTTAATAACGACGATAAAAAGAAGATAATGACAATAAGAACGACGATATTATCGATGATATTTATGACGATAACAACGTAGATAATGACGAAAATAACGACGACATTAACGACGATGATTATGACAAAATAACGACGATATTAACGACGATAATTATGAGGATGATAAGGACGATAACAACGATGATAATGACGATATTAACGACGACATTAACGACGATGATTGTGACAAAATAACGACGATAATTATGAGGATCATAAGGATGATAACAACGATGATAATAACGATATTAACGACGATAATAACGACGATATTAACGACGATAATAACGTTGTTAATAACGACGATAAAAAGAAGATAATGACAATAATAACGACGATATTATCGATGATATTTATGACGATAACAACGTAGATAATGACGATAATAACGACGACATTAACGACGATGATTATGACAAAATAACGACGATATTAACGACGATAATTATGAGGATGATAAGGACGATAACAACGATGATAATGACGATAATAACGACGACATTAGCGACGATGTTTATGACAAAATAACGACGATATTAACGACGATAATTATGAGGATAATAAGGACGATAACAACGATTATAATGACGATATTAACGACGATATTAACGACGATAATAACGACGTTAAAAACGACGATAAAAAGAAGATAATGACAATAATAACGACGATATTATCGATGATATTTATGACGATAACAACGTAGATAATGACGATAATAACGACGACATTAACGACGATGATTATGACAAAATAACGACGATATTAACGACGATAATTATGAGGATAATAAGGACGATAACAACGATGATTATGACGATATTAACGACGATATTAACGACGATAATAACGACGATATTAACGACGATAATAAAGACAATAAAAAGAAGATAATGACAATAATAACGACGATATTAACGATAATATTTATGACGATAACAACGTAGATAATGACGAAAATAACGACGACATTAACGACGATGATTATGACAAAATAACGACGATATTAACGACGATAATTATGAGGATGATAAGGACGATAACAACGATGATAATGACGATATTAACGACGACATTAACGACGATGATTGTGACAAAATAACGACGATAATTATGAGGATAATAAGGACGATAACAACGATGATAACAACGATTATAATGACGATATTAACGACGATATTAACGACGATAATAACGACGTTAAAAACGACGATAAAAAGAAGATAATGACAATAATAACGACGATATTATCGATGATATTTATGACGATAACAACGTAGATAATGACGATAATAACGACGACATTAACGACGATGATTATGACAAAATAACGACGATATTAACGACGATAATTATGAGGATGATAAGGACGATAACAACGATGATAATGACGATATTAACGACGATATTAACGACGATAATAACGACGATATTAACGACGATAATAAAGACAATAAAAAGAAGATAATGACAATAATAACGACGATATTATCGATGATATTTATGACGATAACAACGTAGATAATGACGATAATAACGACGACATTAACGACGATGATTATGACAAAATAACGACGATATTAACGACGATAATTATGAGGATGATAAGGACGATAACAACGATGATAATGACGATATTAACGACGATAATAACGACGTTAATAACGACGATAAAAAGAAGATAATGACAATAAGAACGACGATATTATCGATGATATTTATGACGATAACAACGTAGATAATGACGAAAATAACGACGACATTAACGACGATGATTATGACAAAATAACGACGATATTAACGACGATAATTATGAGGATGATAAGGACGATAACAACGATGATAATGACGATATTAACGACGACATTAACGACGATGATTGTGACAAAATAACGACGATAATTATGAGGATAATAAGGACGATAACAACGATGATAATAACGATATTAACGACGATAATAACGACGATATTAACGACGATAATAACGTTGTTAATAACGACGATAAAAAGAAGATAATGACAATAATAACGACGATATTATCGATGATATTTATGACGATAACAACGTAGATAATGACGATAATAACGACGACATTAACGACGATGATTATGACAAAATAACGACGATATTAACGACGATAAATATGAGGATAATAAGGACGATAACAACGATTATAATGACGATATTAACGACGATATTAACGACGATAATAACGACGTTAATAACGACGATAAAAAGAAGATAATGACAATAATAACGACGATATTATCGATGATATTTATGACGATAACAACGTAGATAATGACGATAATAACGACGACATTAACGACGATGATTGTGACAAAATAACGACGATATTAACGACGATAATTATGAGGATAATAAGGACGATAACAACGATGATAATGACGATATTAACGACGATAATAACGACGATATTAACGACGATAATAACGTCGATAAAAAGAAGATAATGACAATAATAACGACGATATTAACGATGATAATTATGACGATAACAACGAAGATAATGACGATAATAACGACGACATTATCGTCGATGATTATGACAAAATAACGACGATATTAACGACCATAATTATGAGGATGATAAGGATGATAACAACGATGATAATGACGATAATAACGACGACATTAACGACGATGTTTATGACAAAATAACGACGATATTAACGACGATAATTATGAGGATAATAAGGACGATAACAACGATTATAATGACGATATTAAGGACGATATTAACGACGATAATAACGACGTTAAAAACGACGATAAAAAGAAGATAATGACAATAATAACGACGATATTATCGATGATATTTATGACGATAACAACGTAGATAATGACGATAATAACGACGACATTAACGACGATGATTATGACAAAATAACGACGATATTAACGACGATAATTATGAGGATGATAAGGACGATAACAACGATGATAATGACGATATTAACGACGATATTAACGACGATAATAACGACGATATTAACGACGATAATAAAGACAATAAAAAGAAGATAATGACAATAATAACGACGATATTATCGATGATATTTATGACGATAACAACGTAGATAATGACGATAATAACGACGACATTAACGACGATGATTATGACAAAATAACGACGATATTAACGACGATAATTATGAGGATGATAAGGACGATAACAACGATGATAATGACGATATTAACGACGATAATAACGACGTTAATAACGACGATAAAAAGAAGATAATGACAATAAGAACGACGATATTATCGATGATATTTATGACGATAACAACGTAGATAATGACGAAAATAACGACGACATTAACGACGATGATTATGACAAAATAACGACGATATTAACGAAGATAATTATGAGGATGATAAGGACGATAACAACGATGATAATGACGATATTAACGACGACATTAACGACGATGATTGTGACAAAATAACGACGATAATTATGAGGATAATAAGGACGATAACAACGATGATAATAACGATATTAACGACGATAATAACGACGATATTAACGACGATAATAACGTTGTTAATAACGACGATAAAAAGAAGATAATGACAATAATAACGACGATATTATCGATGATATTTATGACGATAACAACGTAGATAATGACGATAATAACGACGACATTAACGACGATGATTATGACAAAATAACGACGATATTAACGACGATAATTATGAGGATGATAAGGACGATAACAACGATGATAATGACGATAATAACGACGACATTAGCGACGATGTTTATGACAAAATAACGACGATATTAACGACGATAATTATGAGGATAATAAGGACGATAACAACGATTATAATGACGATATTAACGACGATATTAACGACGATAATAACGACGTTAAAAACGACGATAAAAAGAAGATAATGACAATAATAACGACGATATTATCGATGATATTTATGACGATAACAACGTAGATAATGACGATAATAACGACGACATTAACGACGATGATTATGACAAAATAACGACGATATTAACGACGATAATTATGAGGATGATAAGGACGATAACAACGATGATAATGACGATATTAACGACGATATTAACGACGATAATAACGACGTTAATAACGACGATAAAAAGAAGATAATGACAATAATAACGACGATATTATCGATGATATTTATGACGATAACAACGTAGATAATGACGATAATAACGACGACATTAACGACGATGATTATGACAAAATAACGACGATATTAACGACGATAATTATGAGGATAATAAGGACGATAACAACGATGATTATGACGATATTAACGACGATATTAACGACGATAATAACGACGATATTAACGACGATAATAAAGACAATAAAAAGAAGATAATGACAATAATAACGACGATATTAACGATAATATTTATGACGATAACAACGTAGATAATGACGAAAATAACGACGACATTAACGACGATGATTATGACAAAATAACGGCGATATTAACGACGATAATTATGAGGATGATAAGGACGATAACAACGATGATAATGACGATATTAACGACGATAATAACGACGATATTAACGACGATAATAACGTCGATAAAAAGAAGATAATGACAATAATAACGACGATATTAACGATGATAATTATGACGATAACAACGAAGATAATGACGATAATAACGACGACATTATCGTCGATGATTATGACAAAATAACGACGATATTAACGACGATAATTATGAGGATGATAAGGATGATAACAACGATGATAATGACGATAATAACGACGACATTAACGACGATGTTTATGACAAAATAACGACGATATTAACGACGATAATTATGAGGATGATAAGGACGATAACAACGATGATAATGACGATATTAACGACGATATTAACGACGATAATAACGACGATATTAACGACGATAATAAAGACAATAAAAAGAAGATAATGACAATAATAACGACGATATTATCGATGATATTTATGACGATAACAACGTAGATAATGACGATAATAACGACGACATTAACGACGATGATTATGACAAAATAACGACGATATTAACGACGATAATTATGAGGATGATAAGGACGATAACAACGATGATAATGACGATATTAACGACGATAATAACGACGTTAATAACGACGATAAAAAGAAGATAATGACAATAAGAACGACGATATTATCGATGATATTTATGACGATAACAACGTAGATAATGACGAAAATAACGACGACATTAACGACGATGATTATGACAAAATAACGACGATAATAACGACGATAATTATGAGGATGATAAGGACGATAACAACGATGATAATGACGATATTAACGACGACATTAACGACGATGATTGTGACAAAATAACGACGATAATTATGAGGATAATAAGGACGATAACAACGATGATAATAACGATATTAACGACGATAATAACGACGATATTAACGACGATAATAACGTTGTTAATAACGACGATAAAAAGAAGATAATGACAATAATAACGACGATATTATCGATGATATTTATGACGATAACAACGTAGATAATGACGATAATAACGACGACATTAACGACGATGATTATGACAAAATAACGACGATATTAACGACGATAATTATGAGGATGATAAGGACGATAACAACGATGATAATGACGATAATAACGACGACATTAGCGACGATGTTTATGACAAAATAACGACGATATTAACGACGATAATTATGAGGATAATAAGGACGATAACAACGATTATAATGACGATATTAACGACGATATTAACGACGATAATAACGACGTTAAAAACGACGATAAAAAGAAGATAATGACAATAATAACGACGATATTATCGATGATATTTATGACGATAACAACGTAGATAATGACGATAATAACGACGACATTAACGACGATGATTATGACAAAATAACGACGATATTAACGACGATAATTATGAGGATGATAAGGACGATAACAACGATGATAATGACGATATTAACGACGATATTAACGACGATAATAACGACGTTAATAACGACGATAAAAAGAAGATAATGACAATAATAACGACGATATTATCGATGATATTTATGACGATAACAACGTAGATAATGACGATAATAACGACGACATTAACGACGATGATTATGACAAAATAACGACGATATTAACGACGATAATTATGAGGATAATAAGGACGATAACAACGATGATTATGACGATATTAACGACGATATTAACGACGATAATAACGACGATATTAACGACGATAATAAAGACAATAAAAAGAAGATAATGACAATAATAACGACGATATTAACGATAATATTTATGACGATAACAACGTAGATAATGACGAAAATAACGACGACATTAACGACGATGATTATGACAAAATAACGGCGATATTAACGACGATAATTATGAGGATGATAAGGACGATAACAACGATGATAATGACGATATTAACGACGATAATAACGACGATATTAACGACGATAATAACGTCGATAAAAAGAAGATAATGACAATAATAACGACGATATTAACGATGATAATTATGACGATAACAACGAAGATAATGACGATAATAACGACGACATTATCGTCGATGATTATGACAAAATAACGACGATATTAACGACGATAATTATGAGGATGATAAGGATGATAACAACGATGATAATGACGATAATAACGACGACATTAACGACGATGTTTATGACAAAATAACGACGATATTAACGACGATAATTATGAGGATAATAAGGACGATAACAACGATTATAATGACGATATTAACGACGATATTAACGACGATAATAACGACGTTAAAAACGACGATAAAAAGAAGATAATGACAATAATAACGACGATATTATCGATGATATTTATGACGATAACAACGTAGATAATGACGATAATAACGACGACATTAACGACGATGATTATGACAAAATAACGACGATATTAACGACGATAATTATGAGGATGATAAGGACGATAACAACGATGATAATGACGATATTAACGACGATATTAACGACGATAATAACGACGATATTAACGACGATAATAAAGACAATAAAAAGAAGATAATGACAATAATAACGACGATATTATCGATGATATTTATGACGATAACAACGTAGATAATGACGATAATAACGACGACATTAACGACGATGATTATGACAAAATAACGACGATATTAACGACGATAATTATGAGGATGATAAGGACGATAACAACGATGATAATGACGATATTAACGACGATAATAACGACGTTAATAACGACGATAAAAAGAAGATAATGACAATAAGAACGACGATATTATCGATGATATTTATGACGATAACAACGTAGATAAAGACGAAAATAACGACGACATTAACGACGATGATTATGACAAAATAACGACGATATTAACGACGATAATTATGAGGATGATAAGGACGATAACAACGATGATAATGACGATATTAACGACGACATTAACGACGATGATTGTGACAAAATAACGACGATAATTATGAGGATAATAAGGACGATAACAACGATGATAATAACGATATTAACGACGATAATAACGACGATATTAACGACGATAATAACGTTGTTAATAACGACGATAAAAAGAAGATAATGACAATAATAACGACGATATTATCGATGATATTTATGACGATAACAACGTAGATAATGACGATAATAACGACGACATTAACGACGATGATTATGACAAAATAACGACGATATTAACGACGATAATTATGAGGATAATAAGGACGATAACAACGATTATAATGACGATATTAACGACGATATTAACGACGATAATAACGACGTTAATAACGACGATAAAAAGAAGATAATGACAATAATAACGACGATATTATCGATGATATTTATGACGATAACAACGTAGATAATGACGATAATAACGACGACATTAACGACGATGATTGTGACAAAATAACGACGATATTAACGACGATAATTATGAGGATAATAAGGACGATAACAACGATGATAATGACGATATTAACGACGATAATAACGACGATATTAACGACGATAATAACGTCGATAAAAAGAAGATAATGACAATAATAACGACGATATTAACGATGATAATTATGACGATAACAACGAAGATAATGACGATAATAACGACGACATTATCGTCGATGATTATGACAAAATAACGACGATATTAACGACGATAATTATGAGGATGATAAGGATGATAACAACGATGATAATGACGATAATAACGACGACATTAACGACGATGTTTATGACAAAATAACGACGATATTAACGACGATAATTATGAGGATAATAAGGACGATAACAACGATTATAATGACGATATTAACGACGATATTAACGACGATAATAACGACGTTAAAAACGACGATAAAAAGAAGATAATGACAATAATAACGACGATATTATCGATGATATTTATGACGATAACAACGTAGATAATGACGATAATAACGACGACATTAACGACGATGATTATGACAAAATAACGACGATATTAACGACGATAATTATGAGGATGATAAGGACGATAACAACGATGATAATGACGATATTAACGACGATATTAACGACGATAATAACGACGATATTAACGACGATAATAAAGACAATAAAAAGAAGATAATGACAATAATAACGACGATATTATCGATGATATTTATGACGATAACAACGTAGATAATGACGATAATAACGACGACATTAACGACGATGATTATGACAAAATAACGACGATATTAACGACGATAATTATGAGGATGATAAGGACGATAACAACGATGATAATGACGATATTAACGACGATAATAACGACGTTAATAACGACGATAAAAAGAAGATAATGACAATAAGAACGACGATATTATCGATGATATTTATGACGATAACAACGTAGATAATGACGAAAATAACGACGACATTAACGACGATGATTATGACAAAATAACGACGATATTAACGACGATAATTATGAGGATGATAAGGACGATAACAACGATGATAATGACGATATTAACGACGACATTAACGACGATGATTGTGACAAAATAACGACGATAATTATGAGGATAATAAGGACGATAACAACGATGATAATAACGATATTAACGACGATAATAACGACGATATTAACGACGATAATAACGTTGTTAATAACGACGATAAAAAGAAGATAATGACAATAATAACGACGATATTATCGATGATATTTATGACGATAACAACGTAGATAATGACGATAATAACGACGACATTAACGACGATGATTATGACAAAATAACGACGATATTAACGACGATAATTATGAGGATAATAAGGACGATAACAACGATGATTATGACGATATTAACGACGATATTAACGACGATAATAACGACGATATTAACGACGATAATAAAGACAATAAAAAGAAGATAATGACAATAATAACGACGATATTAACGATAATATTTATGACGATAACAACGTAGATAATGACGAAAATAACGACGACATTAACGACGATGATTATGACAAAATAACGGCGATATTAACGACGATAATTATGAGGATGATAAGGACGATAACAACGATGATAATGACGATATTAACGACGATAATAACGACGATATTAACGACGATAATAACGTCGATAAAAAGAAGATAATGACAATAATAACGACGATATTAACGATGATAATTATGACGATAACAACGAAGATAATGACGATAATAACGACGACATTATCGTCGATGATTATGACAAAATAACGACGATATTAACGACGATAATTATGAGGTTGATAAGGATGATAACAACGATGATAATGACGATAATAACGACGACATTAACGACGATGTTTATGACAAAATAACGACGATATTAACGACGATAATTATGAGGATAATAAGGACGATAACAACGATTATAATGACGATATTAACGACGATATTAACGACGATAATAACGACGTTAAAAACGACGATAAAAAGAAGATAATGACAATAATAACGACGATATTATCGATGATATTTATGACGATAACAACGTAGATAATGACGATAATAACGACGACATTAACGACGATGATTATGACAAAATAACGACGATATTAACGACGATAATTATGAGGATGATAAGGACGATAACAACGATGATAATGACGATATTAACGACGATATTAACGACGATAATAACGACGATATTAACGACGATAATAAAGACAATAAAAAGAAGATAATGACAATAATAACGACGATATTATCGATGATATTTATGACGATAACAACGTAGATAATGACGATAATAACGACGACATTAACGACGATGATTATGACAAAATAACGACGATATTAACGACGATAATTATGAGGATGATAAGGACGATAACAACGATGATAATGACGATATTAACGACGATAATAACGACGTTAATAACGACGATAAAAAGAAGATAATGACAATAAGAACGACGATATTATCGATGATATTTATGACGATAACAACGTAGATAATGACGAAAATAACGACGACATTAACGACGATGATTATGACAAAATAACGACGATATTAACGACGATAATTATGAGGATGATAAGGACGATAACAACGATGATAATGACGATATTAACGACGACATTAACGACGATGATTGTGACAAAATAACGACGATAATTATGAGGATAATAAGGACGATAACAACGATGATAATAACGATATTAACGACGATAATAACGACGATATTAACGACGATAATAACGTTGTTAATAACGACGATAAAAAGAAGATAATGACAATAATAACGACGATATTATCGATGATATTTATGACGATAACAACGTAGATAATGACGATAATAACGACGACATTAACGACGATGATTATGACAAAATAACGACGATATTAACGACGATAATTATGAGGATGATAAGGACGATAACAACGATGATAATGACGATAATAACGACGACATTAGCGACGATGTTTATGACAAAATAACGACGATATTAACGACGATAATTATGAGGATAATAAGGACGATAACAACGATTATAATGACGATATTAACGACGATATTAACGACGATAATAACGACGTTAAAAACGACGATAAAAAGAAGATAATGACAATAATAACGACGATATTATCGATGATATTTATGACGATAACAACGTAGATAATGACGATAATAACGACGACATTAACGACGATGATTATGACAAAATAACGACGATATTAACGACGATAATTATGAGGATGATAAGGACGATAACAACGATGATAATGACGATATTAACGACGATATTAACGACGATAATAACGACGTTAATAACGACGATAAAAAGAAGATAATGACAATAATAACGACGATATTATCGATGATATTTATGACGATAACAACGTAGATAATGACGATAATAACGACGACATTAACGACGATGATTATGACAAAATAACGACGATATTAACGACGATAATTATGAGGATAATAAGGACGATAACAACGATGATTATGACGATATTAACGACGATATTAACGACGATAATAACGACGATATTAACGACGATAATAAAGACAATAAAAAGAAGATAATGACAATAATAACGACGATATTAACGATAATATTTATGACGATAACAACGTAGATAATGACGAAAATAACGACGACATTAACGACGATGATTATGACAAAATAACGGCGATATTATCGACGATAATTATGAGGATGATAAGGACGATAACAACGATGATAATGACGATATTAACGACGATAATAACGACGATATTAACGACGATAATAACGTCGATAAAAAGAAGATAATGACAATAATAACGACGATATTAACGATGATAATTATGACGATAACAACGAAGATAATGACGATAATAACGACGACATTATCGTCGATGATTATGACAAAATAACGACGATATTAACGACGATAATTATGAGGATGATAAGGATGATAACAACGATGATAATGACGATAATAACGACGACATTAACGACGATGTTTATGACAAAATAACGACGATATTAACGACGATAATTATGAGGATAATAAGGACGATAACAACGATTATAATGACGATATTAACGACGATATTAACGACGATAATAACGACGTTAAAAACGACGATAAAAAGAAGATAATGACAATAATAACGACGATATTATCGATGATATTTATGACGATAACAACGTAGATAATGACGATAATAACGACGACATTAACGACGATGATTATGACAAAATAACGACGATATTAACGACGATAATTATGAGGATGATAAGGACGATAACAACGATGATAATGACGATATTAACGACGATATTAACGACGATAATAACGACGATATTAACGACGATAATAAAGACAATAAAAAGAAGATAATGACAATAATAACGACGATATTATCGATGATATTTATGACGATAACAACGTAGATAATGACGATAATAACGACGACATTAACGACGATGATTATGACAAAATAACGACGATATTAACGACGATAATTATGAGGATGATAAGGACGATAACAACGATGATAATGACGATATTAACGACGATAATAACGACGTTAATAACGACGATAAAAAGAAGATAATGACAATAAGAACGACGATATTATCGATGATATTTATGACGATAACAACGTAGATAATGACGAAAATAACGACGACATTAACGACGATGATTATGACAAAATAACGACGATATTAACGACGATAATTATGAGGATGATAAGGACGATAACAACGATGATAATGACGATATTAACGACGACATTAACGACGATGATTGTGACAAAATAACGACGATAATTATGAGGATAATAAGGACGATAACAACGATGATAACAACGATTATAATGACGATATTAACGACGATATTAACGACGATAATAACGACGTTAAAAACGACGATAAAAAGAAGATAATGACAATAATAACGACGATATTATCGATGATATTTATGACGATAACAACGTAGATAATGACGATAATAACGACGACATTAACGACGATGATTATGACAAAATAACGACGATATTAACGACGATAATTATGAGGATGATAAGGACGATAACAACGATGATAATGACGATATTAACGACGATATTAACGACGATAATAACGACGATATTAACGACGATAATAAAGACAATAAAAAGAAGATAATGACAATAATAACGACGATATTATCGATGATATTTATGACGATAACAACGTAGATAATGACGATAATAACGACGACATTAACGACGATGATTATGACAAAATAACGACGATATTAACGACGATAATTATGAGGATGATAAGGACGATAACAACGATGATAATGACGATATTAACGACGATAATAACGACGTTAATAACGACGATAAAAAGAAGATAATGACAATAAGAACGACGATATTATCGATGATATTTATGACGATAACAACGTAGATAATGACGAAAATAACGACGACATTAACGACGATGATTATGACAAAATAACGACGATATTAACGACGATAATTATGAGGATGATAAGGACGATAACAACGATGATAATGACGATATTAACGACGACATTAACGACGATGATTGTGACAAAATAACGACGATAATTATGAGGATAATAAGGACGATAACAACGATGATAATAACGATATTAACGACGATAATAACGACGATATTAACGACGATAATAACGTTGTTAATAACGACGATAAAAAGAAGATAATGACAATAATAACGACGATATTATCGATGATATTTATGACGATAACAACGTAGATAATGACGATAATAACGACGACATTAACGACGATGATTATGACAAAATAACGACGATATTAACGACGATAATTATGAGGATAATAAGGACGATAACAACGATTATAATGACGATATTAACGACGATATTAACGACGATAATAACGACGTTAAAAACGACGATAAAAAGAAGATATTGACAATAATAACGACGATATTATCGATGATATTTATGACGATAACAACGTAGATAATGACGATAATAACGACGACATTAACGACGATGATTATGACAAAATAACGACGATATTAACGACGATAATTATGAGGATGATAAGGACGATAACAACGATGATAATAACGATATTAACGACGATATTAACGACGATAATAACGACGTTAATAACGACGATAAAAAGAAGATAATGACAATAATAACGACGATATTATCGATGATATTTATGACGATAACAACGTAGATAATGACGATAATAACGACGACATTAACGACGATGATTATGACAAAATAACGACGATATTAACGACGATAATTATGAGGATAATAAGGACGATTACAACGATGATTATGACGATATTAACGACGATATTAACGACGATAATAACGACGATATTAACGACGATAATAAAGACAATAAAAAGAAGATAATGACAATAATAACGACGATATTAACGATAATATTTATGACGATAACAACGTAGATAATGACGAAAATAACGACGACATTAACGACGATGATTATGACTAAATAACGGCGATATTAACGACGATAATTATGAGGATGATAAGGACGATAACAACGATGATAATGACGATATTAACGACGATAATAACGACGATATTAACGACGATAATAACGTCGATAAAAAGAAGATAATGACAATAATAACGACGATATTAACGATGATAATTATGACGATAACAACGAAGATAATGACGATAATAACGACGACATTATCGTCGATGATTATGACAAAATAACGACGATATTAACGACGATAATTATGAGGTTGATAAGGATGATAACAACGATGATAATGACGATAATAACGACGACATTAACGACGATGTTTATGACAAAATAACGACGATATTAACGACGATAATTATGAGGATAATAAGGACGATAACAACGATTATAATGACGATATTAACGACGATATTAACGACGATAATAACGACGTTAAAAACGACGATAAAAAGAAGATAATGACAATAATAACGACGATATTATCGATGATATTTATGACGATAACAACGTAGATAATGACGATAATAACGACGACATTAACGACGATGATTATGACAAAATAACGACGATATTAACGACGATAATTATGAGGATGATAAGGACGATAACAACGATGATAATGACGATATTAACGACGATATTAACGACGATAATAACGACGATATTAACGACGATAATAAAGACAATAAAAAGAAGATAATGACAATAATAACGACGATATTATCGATGATATTTATGACGATAACAACGTAGATAATGACGATAATAACGACGACATTAACGACGATGATTATGACAATATAACGACGATATTAACGACGATAATTATGAGGATGATAAGGACGATAACAACGATGATAATGACGATATTAACGACGATAATAACGACGTTAATAACGACGATAAAAAGAAGATAATGACAATAAGAACGACGATATTATCGATGATATTTATGACGATAACAACGTAGATAATGACGAAAATAACGACGACATTAACGACGATGATTATGACAAAATAACGACGATATTAACGACGATAATTATGAGGATGATAAGGACGATAACAACGATGATAATGACGATATTAACGACGACATTAACGACGATGATTGTGACAAAATAACGACGATAATTATGAGGATAATAAGGACGATAACAACGATGATAATAACGATATTAACGACGATAATAACGACGATATTAACGACGATAATAACGTTGTTAATAACGACGATAAAAAGAAGATAATGACAATAATAACGACGATATTATCGATGATATTTATGACGATAACAACGTAGATAATGACGATAATAACGACGACATTAACGACGATGATTATGACAAAATAACGACGATATTAACGACGATAATTATGAGGATAATAAGGACGATAACAACGATTATAATGACGATATTAACGACGATATTAACGACGATAATAACGACGTTAATAACGACGATAAAAAGAAGATAATGACAATAATAACGACGATATTATCGATGATATTTATGACGATAACAACGTAGATAATGACGATAATAACGACGACATTAACGACGATGATTATGACAAAATAACGACGATATTAACGACGATAATTATGAGGATAATAAGGACGATAACAACGATGATAATGACGATATTAACGACGATATTAACGACGATAATAACGACGATATTAACGACGATAATAAAGACAATAAAAAGAAGATAATGACAATAATAACGACGATATTAACGATAATATTTATGACGATAACAACGTAGATAATGACGATAATAACGACGACATCAACGACGATGATTATGACAAAATAACGACGATATTAACGACGATAATTATGAGGATGATAAGGACGATAACAACGATGATAATGACGATAATAACGACGACATTAACGACGATGATTGTGACAAAATAACGACGATATTAACGACGATAATTATGAGGATAATAAGGACGATAACAACGATGATAATGACGATATTAACGACGATAATAACGACGATATTAACGACGATAATAACGTCGATAAAAAGAAGATAATGACAATAATAACGACGATATTAACGATGATAATTATGACGATAACAACGAAGATAATGACGATAATAACGACGACATTATCGTCGATGATTATGACAAAATAACGACGATATTAACGACCATAATTATGAGGATGATAAGGATGATAACAACGATGATAATGACGATAATAACGACGACATTAACGACGATGTTTATGACAAAATAACGACGATATTAACGACGATAATTATGAGGATAATAAGGACGATAACAACGATTATAATGACGATATTAACGACGATATTAACGACGATAATAACGACGTTAAAAACGACGATAAAAAGAAGATAATGACAATAATAACGACGATATTATCGATGATATTTATGACGATAACAACGTAGATAATGACGATAATAACGACGACATTAACGACGATGATTATGACAAAATAACGACGATATTAACGACGATAATTATGAGGATGATAAGGACGATAACAACGATGATAATGACGATATTAACGACGATATTAACGACGATAATAACGACGATATTAACGACGATAATAAAGACAATAAAAAGAAGATAATGACAATAATAACGACGATATTATCGATGATATTTATGACGATAACAACGTAGATAATGACGATAATAACGACGACATTAACGACGATGATTATGACAAAATAACGACGATATTAACGACGATAATTATGAGGATGATAAGGACGATAACAACGATGATAATGACGATATTAACGACGACATTAACGACGATGATTGTGACAAAATAACGACGATAATTATGAGGATAATAAGGACGATAACAACGATGATAATAACGATATTAACGACGATAATAACGACGATATTAACGACGATAATAACGTTGTTAATAACGACGATAAAAAGAAGATAATGACAATAATAACGACGATATTATCGATGATATTTATGACGATAACAACGTAGATAATGACGATAATAACGACGACATTAACGACGATGATTATGACAAAATAACGACGATATTAACGACGATAATTATGAGGATGATAAGGACGATAACAACGATGATAATGACGATAATAACGACGACATTAGCGACGATGTTTATGACAAAATAACGACGATATTAACGACGATAATTATGAGGATAATAAGGACGATAACAACGATTATAATGACGATATTAACGACGATATTAACGACGATAATAACGACGTTAAAAACGACGATAAAAAGAAGATAATGACAATAATAACGACGATATTATCGATGATATTTATGACGATAACAACGTAGATAATGACGATAATAACGACGACATTAACGACAATGATTATGACAAAATAACGACGATATTAACGACGATAATTATGAGGATGATAAGGACGATAACAACGATGATAATGACGATATTAACGACGATATTAACGACGATAATAACGACGATATTAACGACGATAATAAAGACAATAAAAAGAAGATAATGACAATAATAACGACGATATTAAAGATAATAATTATGTCGATAACAACGTAGATAATGACGATAATAACGACGACATTAACGACGATGATTATGACAAAATAACGATGATAATAACGACGATAATTATGAGGATGATAAGGACGATAACAACGATGATAATGACGATATTAACGACGATATTAACGACGATAATAACGACGTTAATAACGACGATAAAAAGAAGATAATGACAATAATAACGACGATATTATCGATGTTATTTATGACGATAACAACGTAGATAATGACGATAATAACGACGACATTAACGACGACGATTATGACAAAATAACGACGATATTAACGACGATAATTATGAG
The DNA here is from genome assembly GCA_911387685.1 of Dolichovespula media. NCBI lineage: Eukaryota > Metazoa > Arthropoda > Insecta > Hymenoptera > Vespidae > Dolichovespula > Dolichovespula media. Next base: position 180,746 of record CAJVQJ010000039.1, read on the forward strand.
GATAATAAGGACGATAACAACGATGATAATGACGATATTAACGACGATATTAACGACGATAATAACGACGATATTAACGACGATAATAAAGACAATAAAAAGAAGATAATGACAATAATAACGACGATATTAAAGATAATATTTATGACGATAACAACGTAGATAATGACGATAATAACGACGACATTAACGACGATGATTATGACAAAATAACGACGATATTAACGACGATAATTATGAGGATGATAAGGACGATAACAACGATGATAATGACGATAATAACGACGACATTAGCGACGATGTTTATGACAAAATAACGACGATATTAACGACGATAATTATGAGGATAATAAGGACGATAACAACGATTATAATGACGATATTAACGACGATATTAACGACGATAATAACGACGTTAATAACGACGATAAAAAGAAGATAATGACAATAATAACGACGATATTATCGATGTTATTTATGACGATAACAACGTAGATAATGACGATAATAACGACGACATTAACGACGACGATTATGACAAAATAACGACGATATTAACGACGATAATTATGAGGATAATAAGGACGATAACAACGATGATAATGACGATATTAACGACGATATTAACGACGATAATAACGACGATATTAACGACGATAATAAAGACAATAAAAAGAAGATAATGACAATAATAACGACGATATTAAAGATAATATTTATGACGATAACAACGTAGATAATGACGGTAATAACGACGACATTAACGACGATGATTATGACAAAATAACGACGATATTAACGACGATAATTATGAGGATGATAAGGACGATAACAACGATGATAATGACGATAATAACGACGACATTAGCGACGATGTTTATGACAAAATAACGACGATATTAACGACGATAATTATGAGGATAATAAGGACGATAACAACGATTATAATGACGATATTAACGACGATATTAACGACGATAATAACGACGTTAATAACGACGATAAAAAGAAGATAATGACAATAATAACGACGATATTATCGATGATATTTATGACGATAACAACGTAGATAATGACGATAATAACGACGACATTAACGACGATGATTATGACAAAATAACGACGATATTAACGACGAAAATTATGAGGATGATAAGGACGATAACAACGATGATAATGACGATATTAACGACGATATTAACGACGATAATAACGACGTTAATAACGACGATAAAAAGAAGATAATGACAATAATAACGACGATATTATCGATGATATTTATGACGATAACAACGTAGATAATGACGATAATAACGACGACATTAACGACGATGATTATGACAAAATAACGACGACATTAACGACGAAAATTATGAGGATGATAAGGACGATAACAACGATGATAATGACGATATTAACGACGATATTAACGACGATAATAACGACGTTAATAACGACGATAAAAAGAAGATAATGACAATAATAACGACGATATTATCGATGATATTTATGACGATAACAACGTAGATAATGACGATAATAACGACGACATTAACGACGATGATTATGACAAAATAACGACGACATTAACGACGATAATTATGAGGATAATAAGGACGATAACAACGATGATAATGACGATATTAACGACGATATTAACGACGATAATAACGACGATATTAACGACGATAATAAAGACAATAAAAAGAAGATAATGACAATAATAACGACGATATTAACGATAATATTTATGACGATAACAACGTAGATAATGACGATAATAACGACGACATTAACGACGATGATTATGACAAAATAACGACGATATTAACGACGATAATTATGAGGATGATAAGGACGATAACAACGATGATAATGACGATAATAACGACGACATTAACGACGATGATTGTGACAAAATAACGACGATATTAACGACGATAATTATGAGGATAATAAGGACGATAACAACGATGATAATGACGATATTAACGACGATAATAACGACGATATTAACGACGATAATAACGTCGATAAAAAGAAGATAATGACAATAATAACGACGATATTAACGATGATAATTATGACGATAACAACGAAGATAATGACGATAATAACGACGACATTATCGTCGATGATTATGACAAAATAACGACGATATTAACGACGATAATTATGAGGATGATAAGGACGATAACAACGATGATAATGACGATAATAACGACGACATTAGCGACGATGTTTATGACAAAATAACGACGATATTAACGACGATAATTATGAGGATAATAAGGACGATAACAACGATTATAATGACGATATTAACGACGATATTAACGACGATAATAACGACGTTAAAAACGACGATAAAAAGAAGATAATGACAATAATAACGACGATATTATCGATGATATTTATGACGATAACAACGTAGATAATGACGATAATAACGACGACATTAACGACGATGATTATGACAAAATAACGACGATATTAACGACGATAATTATGAGGATGATAAGGACGATAACAACGATGATAATGACGATATTAACGACGATATTAACGACGATAATAACGACGTTAATAACGACGATAAAAAGAAGATAATGACAATAATAACGACGATATTATCGATGATATTTATGACGATAACAACGTAGATAATGACGATAATAACGACGACATTAACGACGATGATTATGACAAAATAACGACGATATTAACGACGATAATTATGAGGATAATAAGGACGATAACAACGATGATTATGACGATATTAACGACGATATTAACGACGATAATAACGACGATATTAACGACGATAATAAAGACAATAAAAAGAAGATAATGACAATAATAACGACGATATTAACGATAATATTTATGACGATAACAACGTAGATAATGACGAAAATAACGACGACATTAACGACGATGATTATGACAAAATAACGGCGATATTAACGACGATAATTATGAGGATGATAAGGACGATAACAACGATGATAATGACGATATTAACGACGACATTAACGACGAAGATAGTGACAAAATAACGACGATATTAACGACGATAATTTTGAGGATAATAAGGACGATAACAACGATGATAATAACGATATTAACGACGATAATAACGACGATATTAACGACGATAATAACGACGTTAATAACGACGATAAAAAGAAGATAATGACAATAATAACGACGATATTAACGATAATATTTATGACGATAACAACGTAGATAATGACGAAAATAACGACGACATTAACGACGATGATTATGACAAAATAACGACGATATTAACGACGATAATTATGAGGATGATAAGGACGATAACAACGATGATAATGACGATAATAACGACGACATTAGCGACGATGTTTATGACAAAATAACGACGATATTAAGGACGATAATTATGAGGATAATAAGGACGATAACAACGATTATAATGACGATATTAACGACGATATTAACGACGATAATAACGACGTTAAAAACGACGATAAAAAGAAGATAATGACAATAATAACGACGATATTATCGATGATATTTATGACGATAACAACGTAGATAATGACGATAATAACGACGACATTAACGACGATGATTATGACAAAATAACAACGATATTAACGACGATAATTATGAGGATAATAAGGACGATAACAACGATTATAATGACGATATTAACGACGATATTAACGACGATAATAACGACGTTAAAAACGACGATAAAAAGAAGATAATGACAATAATAACGACGATATTATCGATGATATTTATGACGATAACAACGTAGATAATGACGATAATAACGACGACATTAACGACGATGATTATGACAAAATAACGACGATATTAACGACGATAATTATGAGGATGATAAGGACGATAACAACGATGATAACGACGATATTAACGACGATAATAACGACGTTAAAAACGACGATAAAAAGAAGATAATGACAATAATAACGACGATATTATCGATGATATTTATGACGATAACAACGTAGATAATGACGATAATAACGACGACATTAACGACGATGATTATGACAAAATAACGACGATATTAACGACGATAATTATGAGGATAATAAGGACGATAACAACGATGATAATGACGATATTAACGACGATATTAACGACGATAATAACGACGATATTAACGACGATAATAAAGACAATAAAAAGAAGATAATGACAATAATAACGACGATATTAACGATAATATTTATGACGATAACAACGTAGATAATGACGATAATAACGACGACATTAACGACGATGATTATGACAAAATAACGACGATATTAACGACGATAATTATGAGGATGATAAGGACGATAACAACGATGATAATGACGATATTAACGACGATATTAACGACGATAATAACGACGTTAAAAACGACGATAAAAAGAAGATAATGACAATAATAACGACGATATTATCGATGATATTTATGACGATAACAACGTAGATAATGACGATAATAACGACGACATTAACGACGATGATTATGACAAAATAACGACGATATTAACGACGATAATTATGAGGATGATAAGGACGATAACAACGATTATAATGACGATATTAACGACGATATTAACGACGATAATAACGACGTTAAAAACGACGATAAAAAGAAGATAATGACAATAATAACGGCGATATTATCGATGATATTTATGACGATAACAACGTAGATAATGACGATAATAACGACGACATTAACGACGATGATTATGACAAAATAACGACGATATTAACGACGATAATTATGAGGATAATAAGGACGATAACAACGATGATAATAACGATATTAACGACGATAATAACGACGATATTAACGACGATAATAACGACGTTAATAACGACGATAAAAAGAAGATAATGACAATAATAACGACGATATTATCGATGATATTTATGACGATAACAACGTAGATAATGACGATAATAACGACGACATTAACGACGATGATTATGACAAAATAACGACGATATTATCGACGATAATTATGATGATAATAAGGACGATAACAACGATGATAATGACGATATTAACGACGATATTAACGACGATAATAACGACGATATTAACGACGATAATAAAGACAATAAAAAGAAGATAATGACAATAATAACGACGATATTAAAGATAATATTTATGTCGATAACAAAGTAGATAATGACGATAATAACGACGACATTAACGACGATGATTATGACAAAATAACGACGATATTAACGACGATAATTATGAGGATGATAAGGACGATAACAACGATGATAATGACGATATTAACGACGATATTAACGACGATAATAACGACGTTAATAACGACGATAAAAAGAAGATAATGACAATAATAACGACGATATTATCGATGTTATTTATGACGATAACAACGTAGATAATGACGATAATAACGACGACATTAACGACGACGATTATGACAAAATAACGACGATATTAACGACGATAATTATGAGGATAATAAGGACGATAACAACGATGATAATGACGATATTAACGACGATATTAACGACGATAATAACGACGATATTAACGACGATAATAAAGACAATAAAAAGAAGATAATGACAATAATAACGACGATATTAAAGATAATATTTATGACGATAACAACGTAGATAATGACGATAATAACGACGACATTAACGACGATGATTATGACAAAATAACGACGATAATTATGAGGATGATAAGGACGATAACAACGATGATAATGACGATAATAACGACGACATTAGCGACGATGTTTATGACAAAATAACGACGATATTAACGACGATAATTATGAGGATAATAAGGACGATAACAACGATTATAATGACGATATTAACGACGATATTAACGACGATAATAACGACGTTAAAAACGACGATAAAAAGAAGATAATGACAATAATAACGACGATATTATCGATGATATTTATGACGATAACAACGTAGATAATGACGATAATAACGACGACATTAACGACGACGATTATGACAAAATAACGACGATATTAACGACGATAATTATGAGGATAATAAGGACGATAACAACGATGATAATGACGATATTAACGACGATATTAACGACGATAATAACGACGATATTAACGACGATAATAAAGACAATAAAAAGAAGATAATGACAATAATAACGACGATATTAAAGATAATATTTATGACGATAACAACGTAGATAATGACGATAATAACGACGACATTAACGACGATGATTATGACAAAATAACGACGATATTAACGACGATAATTATGAGGATGATAAGGACGATAACAACGATGATAATGACGATAATAACGACGACATTAGCGACGATGTTTATGACAAAATAACGACGATATTAACGACGATAATTATGAGGATAATAAGGACGATAACAACGATTATAATGACGATATTAACGACGATATTAACGACGATAATAACGACGTTAAAAACGACGATAAAAAGAAGATAATGACAATAATAACGACGATATTATCGATGATATTTATGACGATAACAACGTAGATAATGACGATAATAACGACGACATTAACGACGATGATTATGACAAAATAACGACGATATTAACGACGATAATTATGAGGATGATAAGGACGATAACAACGATGATAATGACGATAATAACGACGACATTAACGACGATGATTGTGACAAAATAACGACGATATTAACGACGATAATTATGAGGATAATAAGGACGATAACAACGATGATAATGACGATATTAACGACGATAATAACGACGATATTAACGACGATAATAACGTCGATAAAAAGAAGATAATGATAATAATAACGACGATATTAACGATGATAATTATGACGATAACAACGAAGATAATGACGATAATAACGACGACATTAACGACGATGTTTATGACAAAATAACGACGATATTAACAACGATAATTATGAGGATAATAAGGACGATAACAACGATTATAATGACGATATTAACGACGATATTAACGACGATAATAACGACGTTAAAAACGACGATAAAAAGAAGATAATGACAATAATAACGACGATATTATCGATGATATTTATGGCGATAACAACGTAGATAATGACGATAATAACGACGACATTAACGACGATGATTATGACAAAATAACGACGATATTAACGACGATAATTATGAGGATGATAAGGACGATAACAACGATTATAATGACGATATTAACGACGATATTAACGACGATAATAACGACGTTAAAAACGACGATAAAAAGAAGATAATGACAATAATAACGACGATATTATCGATGATATTTATGACGATAACAACGTAGATAATGACGATAATAACGACGACATTAACGACGATGATTATGACAAAATAACGACGATATTAACGACGATAATTATGAGGATAATAAGGACGATAACAACGATTATAATGACGATATTAACGACGATATTAACGACGATAATAACGACGTTAAAAACGACGATAAAAAGAAGATAATGACAATAATAACGACGATATTATCGATGATATTTATGACGATAACAACGTAGATAATGACGATAATAACGACGACATTAACGACGATGATTATGACAAAATAACGACGATATTAACGACGATAATTATGAGGATGATAAGGACGATAACAACGATGATAATGACGATAATAACGACGACATTAACGACGATGATTGTGACAAAATAACGACGATATTAACGACGATAATTATGAGGATAATAAGGACGATAACAACGATGATAATGACGATATTAACGACGATAATAACGACGATATTAACGACGATAATAACGTCGATAAAAAGAAGATAATGACAATAATAACGACGATATTAACGATGTCAATTATGACGATAACAACGAAGATAATGACGATAATAACGACGACATTATCGTCGATGATTATGACAAAATAACGACGATATTAACGACGATAATTATGAGGATGATAAGGATGATAACAACGATGATAATGACGATAATAACGACGACATTAACGACGATGTTTATGACAAAATAACGACGATATTAACGACGATAATTATGAGGATGATAAGGACGATAACAACGATGATAATGACGATATTAACGACGATATTAACGACGATAATAACGACGTTAATAACGACGATAAAAAGAAGATAATGACAATAATAACGACGATATTAACGATAATATTTATGACGATAACAACGTAGATAATGACGAAAATAACGACGACATTAACGACGATGATTATGACAAAATAACGACGATATTAACGACGATAATTATGAGGATGATAAGGACGATAACAACGATTATAATGACGATATTAACGACGATATTAACGACGATAATAACGACGTTAAAAACGACGATAAAAAGAAGATAATGACAATAATAACGACGATATTATCGATGATATTTATGACGATAACAACGTAGATAATGACGATAATAACGACGACATTATCGTCGATGATTATGACAAAATAACGGCGATATTAACGACGATAATTATGAGGATGATAAGGACGATAACAACGATGATAATGACGATATTAACGACGACATTAACGACGAAGATAGTGACAAAATAACGACGATATTAACGACGATAATTTTGAGGATAATAAGGACGATAACAACGATGATAATAACGATATTAACGACGATAATAACGACGATATTAACGACGATAATAACGACGTTAATAACGACGATAAAAAGAAGATAATGACAATAATAACGACGATATTAACGATAATATTTATGACGATAACAACGTAGATAATGACGAAAATAACGACGACATTAACGACGATGATTATGACAAAATAACGACGATATTAACGACGATAATTATGAGGATGATAAGGACGATAACAACGATGATAATGACGATAATAACGACGACATTAGCGACGATGTTTATGACAAAATAACGACGATATTAAGGACGATAATTATGAGGATAATAAGGACGATAACAACGATTATAATGACGATATTAACGACGATATTAACGACGATAATAACGACGTTAAAAACGACGATAAAAAGAAGATAATGACAATAATAACGACGATATTATCGATGATATTTATGACGATAACAACGTAGATAATGACGATAATAACGACGACATTAACGACGATGATTATGACAAAATAACGACGATATTAACGACGATAATTATGAGGATAATAAGGACGATAACAACGATTATAATGACGATATTAACGACGATATTAACGACGATAATAACGACGTTAAAAACGACGATAAAAAGAAGATAATGACAATAATAACGACGATATTATCGATGATATTTATGACGATAACAACGTAGATAATGACGATAATAACGACGACATTAACGACGATGATTATGACAAAATAACGACGATATTAACGACGATAATTATGAGGATGATAAGGACGATAACAACGATGATAACGACGATATTAACGACGATAATAACGACGTTAAAAACGACGATAAAAAGAAGATAATGACAATAATAACGACGATATTATCGATGATATTTATGACGATAACAACGTAGATAATGACGATAATAACGACGACATTAACGACGATGATTATGACAAAATAACGACGATATTAACGACGATAATTATGAGGATAATAAGGACGATAACAACGATGATAATGACGATATTAACGACGATATTAACGACGATAATAACGACGATATTAACGACGATAATAAAGACAATAAAAAGAAGATAATGACAATAATAACGACGATATTAACGATAATATTTATGACGATAACAACGTAGATAATGACGATAATAACGACGACATTAACGACGATGATTATGACAAAATAACGACGATATTAACGACGATAATTATGAGGATGATAAGGACGATAACAACGATGATAATGACGATATTAACGACGATAATAACGACGATATTAACGACGATAATAACGTCGATAAAAAGAAGATAATGACAATAATAACGACGATATTAACGATGATAATTATGACGATAACAACGAAGATAATGACGATAATAACGACGACATTATCGTCGATGATTATGACAAAATAACGACGATATTAACGACGATAATTATGAGGATGATAAGGATGATAACAACGATGATAATGACGATAATAACGACGACATTAACGACGATGTTTATGACAAAATAACGACGATATTAACAACGATAATTATGAGGATAATAAGGACGATAACAACGATTATAATGACGATATTAACGACGATATTAACGACGATAATAACGACGTTAAAAACGACGATAAAAAGAAGATAATGACAATAATAACGACGATATTATCGATGATATTTATGACGATAACAACGTAGATAATGACGATAATAACGACGACATTAACGACGATGATTATGACAAAATAACGACGATATTAACGACGATAATTATGAGGATGATAAGGACGATAACAACGATTATAATGACGATATTAACGACGATATTAACGACGATAATAACGACGTTAAAAACGACGATAAAAAGAAGATAATGACAATAATAACGGCGATATTATCGATGATATTTATGACGATAACAACGTAGATAATGACGATAATAACGACGACATTAACGACGATGATTATGACAAAATAACGACGATATTAACGACGATAATTATGAGGATAATAAGGACGATAACAACGATGATAATAACGATATTAACGACGATAATAACGACGATATTAACGACGATAATAACGACGTTAATAACGACGATAAAAAGAAGATAATGACAATAATAACGACGATATTATCGATGATATTTATGACGATAACAACGTAGATAATGACGATAATAACGACGACATTAACGACGATGATTATGACAAAATAACGACGATATTATCGACGATAATTATGATGATAATAAGGACGATAACAACGATGATAATGACGATATTAACGACGATATTAACGACGATAATAACGACGATATTAACGACGATAATAAAGACAATAAAAAGAAGATAATGACAATAATAACGACGATATTAAAGATAATATTTATGTCGATAACAAAGTAGATAATGACGATAATAACGACGACATTAACGACGATGATTATGACAAAATAACGACGATATTAACGACGATAATTATGAGGATGATAAGGACGATAACAACGATGATAATGACGATATTAACGACGATATTAACGACGATAATAACGACGTTAATAACGACGATAAAAAGAAGATAATGACAATAATAACGACGATATTATCGATGTTATTTATGACGATAACAACGTAGATAATGACGATAATAACGACGACATTAACGACGACGATTATGACAAAATAACGACGATATTAACGACGATAATTATGAGGATAATAAGGACGATAACAACGATGATAATGACGATATTAACGACGATATTAACGACGATAATAACGACGATATTAACGACGATAATAAAGACAATAAAAAGAAGATAATGACAATAATAACGACGATATTAAAGATAATATTTATGACGATAACAACGTAGATAATGACGATAATAACGACGACATTAACGACGATGATTATGACAAAATAACGACGATAATTATGAGGATGATAAGGACGATAACAACGATGATAATGACGATAATAACGACGACATTAGCGACGATGTTTATGACAAAATAACGACGATATTAACGACGATAATTATGAGGATAATAAGGACGATAACAACGATTATAATGACGATATTAACGACGATATTAACGACGATAATAACGACGTTAAAAACGACGATAAAAAGAAGATAATGACAATAATAACGACGATATTATCGATGATATTTATGACGATAACAACGTAGATAATGACGATAATAACGACGACATTAACGACGACGATTATGACAAAATAACGACGATATTAACGACGATAATTATGAGGATAATAAGGACGATAACAACGATGATAATGACGATATTAACGACGATATTAACGACGATAATAACGACGATATTAACGACGATAATAAAGACAATAAAAAGAAGATAATGACAATAATAACGACGATATTAAAGATAATATTTATGACGATAACAACGTAGATAATGACGATAATAACGACGACATTAACGACGATGATTATGACAAAATAACGACGATATTAACGACGATAATTATGAGGATGATAAGGACGATAACAACGATGATAATGACGATAATAACGACGACATTAGCGACGATGTTTATGACAAAATAACGACGATATTAACGACGATAATTATGAGGAGAATAAGGACGATAACAACGATTATAATGACGATATTAACGACGATATTAACGACGATAATAACGACGTTAAAAACGACGATAAAAAGAAGATAATGACAATAATAACGACGATATTATCGATGATATTTATGACGATAACAACGTAGATAATGACGATAATAACGACGACATTAACGACGATGATTATGACAAAATAACGACGATATTAACGACGATAATTATGAGGATGATAAGGACGATAACAACGATGATAATGACGATAATAACGACGACATTAACGACGATGATTGTGACAAAATAACGACGATATTAACGACGATAATTATGAGGATAATAAGGACGATAACAACGATGATAATGACGATATTAACGACGATAATAACGACGATATTAACGACGATAATAACGTCGATAAAAAGAAGATAATGATAATAATAACGACGATATTAACGATGATAATTATGACGATAACAACGAAGATAATGACGATAATAACGACTACATTATCGTCGATGATTATGACAAAATAACGACGATATTAACGACGATAATTATGAGGATGATAAGGATGATAACAACGATGATAATGACGATAATAACGACGACATTAACGACGATGTTTATGACAAAATAACGACGATATTAACAACGATAATTATGAGGATAATAAGGACGATAACAACGATTATAATGACGATATTAACGACGATATTAACGACGATAATAACGACGTTAAAAACGACGATAAAAAGAAGATAATGACAATAATAACGACGATATTATCGATGATATTTATGGCGATAACAACGTAGATAATGACGATAATAACGACGACATTAACGACGATGATTATGACAAAATAACGACGATATTAACGACGATAATTATGAGGATGATAAGGACGATAACAACGATTATAATGACGATATTAACGACGATATTAACGACGATAATAACGACGTTAAAAACGACGATAAAAAGAAGATAATGACAATAATAACGACGATATTATCGATGATATTTATGACGATAACAACGTAGATAATGACGATAATAACGACGACATTAACGACGATGATTATGACAAAATAACGACGATATTAACGACGATAATTATGAGGATAATAAGGACGATAACAACGATTATAATGACGATATTAACGACGATATTAACGACGATAATAACGACGTTAAAAACGACGATAAAAAGAAGATAATGACAATAATAACGACGATATTATCGATGATATTTATGACGATAACAACGTAGATAATGACGATAATAACGACGACATTAACGACGATGATTATGACAAAATAACGACGATATTAACGACGATAATTATGAGGATGATAAGGACGATAACAACGATGATAATGACGATAATAACGACGACATTAACGACGATGATTGTGACAAAATAACGACGATATTAACGACGATAATTATGAGGATAATAAGGACGATAACAACGATGATAATGACGATATTAACGACGATAATAACGACGATATTAACGATGATAATAACGTCGATAAAAAGAAGATAATGACAATAATAACGACGATATTAACGATGATAATTATGACGATAACAACGAAGATAATGACGATAATAACGACGACATTATCGTCGATGATTATGACAAAATAACGACGATATTAACGACGATAATTATGAGGATGATAAGGATGATAACAACGATGATAATGACGATAATAACGACGACATTAACGACGATGTTTATGACAAAATAACGACGATATTAACGACGATAATTATGAGGATGATAAGGACGATAACAACGATGATAATGACGATATTAACGACGATATTAACGACGATAATAACGACGTTAATAACGACGATAAAAAGAAGATAATGACAATAATAACGACGATATTATCGAAGATATTTATGACGATAACAACGTAGATAATGACGATAATAACGACGACATTAACGACGATGATTATGACAAAATAACGACGATATTAACGACGATAATTATGAGGATGATAAGGACGATAACAACGATTATAATGACGATATTAACGACGATATTAACGACGATAATAACGACGTTAAAAACGACGATAAAAAGAAGATAATGACAATAATAACGACGATATTATCGATGATATTTATGACGATAACAACGTAGATAATGACGATAATAACGACGACATTAACGACGATGATTATGACAAAATAACGACGATATTATCGACGATAATTATGAGGATAATAAGGACGATAACAACGATGATAATGACGATATTAACGACGATATTAACGACGATAATAACGACGATATTAACGACGATAATAAAGACAATAAAAAGAAGATAATGACAATAATAACGACGATATTAAAGATAATATTTATGTCGATAACAACGTAGATAATGACGATAATAACGACGACATTAACGACGATGATTATGACAAAATAACGACGATATTAACGACGATAATTATGAGGATGATAAGGACGATAACAACGATGATAATGACGATATTAACGACGATATTAACGACGATAATAACGACGTTAATAACGACGATAAAAAGAAGATAATGACAATAATAACGACGATATTATCGATGTTATTTATGACGATAACAACGTAGATAATGACGATAATAACGACGACATTAACGACGACGATTATGACAAAATAACGACGATATTAACGACGATAATTATGAGGATAATAAGGACGATAACAACGATGATCATGACGATATTAACGACGATATTAACGACGATAATAACGACGATATTAACGACGATAATAAAGACAATAAAAAGAAGATAATGACAATAATAACGACGATATTAAAGATAATATTTATGACGATAACAACGTAGATAATGACGATAATAACGACGACATTAACGACGATGATTATGACAAAATAACGACGATATTAACGACGATAATTATGAGGATGATAAGGACGATAACAACGATGATAATGACGATAATAACGACGACATTAGCGACGATGTTTATGACAAAATAACGACGATATTAACGACGATAATTATGAGGATAATAAGGACGATAACAACGATTATAATGACGATATTAACGACGATATTAACGACGATAATAACGACGTTAAAAACGACGATAAAAAGAAGATAATGACAATAATAACGACGATATTATCGATGATATTTATGACGATAACAACGTAGATAATGACGATAATAACGACGACATTAACGACGATGATTATGACAAAATAACGACGATATTAACGACGATAATTATGAGGATGATAAGGACGATAACAACGATGATAATGACGATAATAACGACGACATTAACGACGATGATTGTGACAAAATAACGACGATATTAACGACGATAATTATGAGGATAATAAGGACGATAACAACGATGATAATGACGATATTAACGACGATAATAACGACGATATTAACGACGATAATAACGTCGATAAAAAGAAGATAATGACAATAATAACGACGATATTAACGATGATAATTATGACGATAACAACGAAGATAATGACGATAATAACGACGACATTATCGTCGATGATTATGACAAAATAACGACGATATTAACGACGATAATTATGAGGATGATAAGGATGATAACAACGATGATAATGACGATAATAACGACGACATTAACGACGATGTTTATGACAAAATAACGACGATATTAACAACGATAATTATGAGGATAATAAGGACGATAACAACGATTATAATGACGATATTAACGACGATATTAACGACGATAATAACGACGTTAAAAACGACGATAAAAAGAAGATAATGACAATAATAACGACGATATTATCGATGATATTTATGACGATAACAACGTAGATAATGACGATAATAACGACGACATTAACGACGATGATTATGACAAAATAACGACGATATTAACGACGATAATTATGAGGATGATAAGGACGATAACAACGATTATAATGACGATATTAACGACGATATTAACGACGATAATAACGACGTTAATAACGACGATAAAAAGAAGATAATGACAATAATAACGACGATATTATCGATGATATTTATGACGATAACAACGTAGATAATGACGATAATAACGACGACATTAACGACGATGATTATGACAAAAGAACGACGATATTAACGACGATAATTATGAGGATGATAAGGACGATAACAACGATGATAATGACGATATTAACGACGATATTAACGACGATAATAACGACGTTAATAACGACGATAAAAAGAAGATAATGACAATAATAACGACGATATTATCGATGATATTTATGACGATAACAACGTAGATAATGACGATAATAACGACGACATTAACGACGATGATTATGACAAAATAACGACGATATTAACGACGATAATTATGAGGATGATAAGGACGATAACAACGATTATAATGACGATATTAACGACGATATTAACGACGATAATAACGACGTTAAAAACGACGATAAAAAGAAGATAATGACAATAATAACGACGATATTATCGATGATATTTATGACGATAACAACGTAGATAATGACGATAATAACGACGACATTAACGACGATGATTATGACAAAATAACGACGATATTATCGACGATAATTATGAGGATAATAAGGACGATAACAACGATGATAATGACGATATTAACGACGATATTAACGACGATAATAACGACGATATTAACGACGATAATAAAGACAATAAAAAGAAGATAATGACAATAATAACGACGATATTAAAGATAATATTTATGTCGATAACAACGATGATAATGACGATAATAACGACGACATTAGCGACGATGTTTATGACAAAATAACGACGATATTAAGGACGATAATTATGAGGATAATAAGGACGATAACAACGATTATAATGACGATATTAACGACGATATTAACGACGATAATAACGACGTTAAAAACGACGATAAAAAGAAGATAATGACAATAATAACGACGATATTATCGATGATATTTATGACGATAACAACGTAGATAATGACGATAATAACGACGACATTAACGACGATGATTATGACAAAATAACGACGATATTAACGACGATAATTATGAGGATAATAAGGACGATAACAACGATTATAATGACGATATTAACGACGATATTAACGACGATAATAACGACGTTAAAAACGACGATAAAAAGAAGATAATGACAATAATAACGACGATATTATCGATGATATTTATGACGATAACAACGTAGATAATGACGATAATAACGACGACATTAACGACGATGATTATGACAAAATAACGACGATATTAACGACGATAATTATGAGGATGATAAGGACGATAACAACGATGATAACGACGATATTAACGACGATAATAACGACGTTAAAAACGACGATAAAAAGAAGATAATGACAATAATAACGACGATATTATCGATGATATTTATGACGATAACAACGTAGATAATGACGATAATAACGACGACATTAACGACGATGATTATGACAAAATAACGACGATATTAACGACGATAATTATGAGGATAATAAGGACGATAACAACGATGATAATGACGATATTAACGACGATATTAACGACGATAATAACGACGATATTAACGACGATAATAAAGACAATAAAAAGAAGATAATGACAATAATAACGACGATATTAACGATAATATTTATGACGATAACAACGTAGATAATGACGATAATAACGACGACATTAACGACGATGATTATGACAAAATAACGACGATATTAACGACGATAATTATGAGGATGATAAGGACGATAACAACGATGATAATGACGATATTAACGACGATAATAACGACGATATTAACGACGATAATAACGTCGATAAAAAGAAGATAATGACAATAATAACGACGATATTAACGATGATAATTATGACGATAACAACGAAGATAATGACGATAATAACGACGACATTATCGTCGATGATTATGACAAAATAACGACGATATTAACGACGATAATTATGAGGATGATAAGGATGATAACAACGATGATAATGACGATAATAACGACGACATTAACGACGATGTTTATGACAAAATAACGACGATATTAACAACGATAATTATGAGGATAATAAGGACGATAACAACGATTATAATGACGATATTAACGACGATATTAACGACGATAATAACGACGTTAAAAACGACGATAAAAAGAAGATAATGACAATAATAACGACGATATTATCGATGATATTTATGACGATAACAACGTAGATAATGACGATAATAACGACGACATTAACGACGATGATTATGACAAAATAACGACGATATTAACGACGATAATTATGAGGATGATAAGGACGATAACAACGATTATAATGACGATATTAACGACGATATTAACGACGATAATAACGACGTTAAAAACGACGATAAAAAGAAGATAATGACAATAATAACGGCGATATTATCGATGATATTTATGACGATAACAACGTAGATAATGACGATAATAACGACGACATTAACGACGATGATTATGACAAAATAACGACGATATTAACGACGATAATTATGAGGATAATAAGGACGATAACAACGATGATAATAACGATATTAACGACGATAATAACGACGATATTAACGACGATAATAACGACGTTAATAACGACGATAAAAAGAAGATAATGACAATAATAACGACGATATTATCGATGATATTTATGACGATAACAACGTAGATAATGACGATAATAACGACGACATTAACGACGATGATTATGACAAAATAACGACGATATTATCGACGATAATTATGATGATAATAAGGACGATAACAACGATGATAATGACGATATTAACGACGATATTAACGACGATAATAACGACGATATTAACGACGATAATAAAGACAATAAAAAGAAGATAATGACAATAATAACGACGATATTAAAGATAATATTTATGTCGATAACAAAGTAGATAATGACGATAATAACGACGACATTAACGACGATGATTATGACAAAATAACGACGATATTAACGACGATAATTATGAGGATGATAAGGACGATAACAACGATGATAATGACGATATTAACGACGATATTAACGACGATAATAACGACGTTAATAACGACGATAAAAAGAAGATAATGACAATAATAACGACGATATTATCGATGTTATTTATGACGATAACAACGTAGATAATGACGATAATAACGACGACATTAACGACGACGATTATGACAAAATAACGACGATATTAACGACGATAATTATGAGGATAATAAGGACGATAACAACGATGATAATGACGATATTAACGACGATATTAACGACGATAATAACGACGATATTAACGACGATAATAAAGACAATAAAAAGAAGATAATGACAATAATAACGACGATATTAAAGATAATATTTATGACGATAACAACGTAGATAATGACGATAATAACGACGACATTAACGACGATGATTATGACAAAATAACGACGATAATTATGAGGATGATAAGGACGATAACAACGATGATAATGACGATAATAACGACGACATTAGCGACGATGTTTATGACAAAATAACGACGATATTAACGACGATAATTATGAGGATAATAAGGACGATAACAACGATTATAATGACGATATTAACGACGATATTAACGACGATAATAACGACGTTAAAAACGACGATAAAAAGAAGATAATGACAATAATAACGACGATATTATCGATGATATTTATGACGATAACAACGTAGATAATGACGATAATAACGACGACATTAACGACGACGATTATGACAAAATAACGACGATATTAACGACGATAATTATGAGGATAATAAGGACGATAACAACGATGATAATGACGATATTAACGACGATATTAACGACGATAATAACGACGATATTAACGACGATAATAAAGACAATAAAAAGAAGATAATGACAATAATAACGACGATATTAAAGATAATATTTATGACGATAACAACGTAGATAATGACGATAATAACGACGACATTAACGACGATGATTATGACAAAATAACGACGATATTAACGACGATAATTATGAGGATGATAAGGACGATAACAACGATGATAATGACGATAATAACGACGACATTAGCGACGATGTTTATGACAAAATAACGACGATATTAACGACGATAATTATGAGGAGAATAAGGACGATAACAACGATTATAATGACGATATTAACGACGATATTAACGACGATAATAACGACGTTAAAAACGACGATAAAAAGAAGATAATGACAATAATAACGACGATATTATCGATGATATTTATGACGATAACAACGTAGATAATGACGATAATAACGACGACATTAACGACGATGATTATGACAAAATAACGACGATATTAACGACGATAATTATGAGGATGATAAGGACGATAACAACGATGATAATGACGATAATAACGACGACATTAACGACGATGATTGTGACAAAATAACGACGATATTAACGACGATAATTATGAGGATAATAAGGACGATAACAACGATGATAATGACGATATTAACGACGATAATAACGACGATATTAACGACGATAATAACGTCGATAAAAAGAAGATAATGATAATAATAACGACGATATTAACGATGATAATTATGACGATAACAACGAAGATAATGACGATAATAACGACTACATTATCGTCGATGATTATGACAAAATAACGACGATATTAACGACGATAATTATGAGGATGATAAGGATGATAACAACGATGATAATGACGATAATAACGACGACATTAACGACGATGTTTATGACAAAATAACGACGATATTAACAACGATAATTATGAGGATAATAAGGACGATAACAACGATTATAATGACGATATTAACGACGATATTAACGACGATAATAACGACGTTAAAAACGACGATAAAAAGAAGATAATGACAATAATAACGACGATATTATCGATGATATTTATGGCGATAACAACGTAGATAATGACGATAATAACGACGACATTAACGACGATGATTATGACAAAATAACGACGATATTAACGACGATAATTATGAGGATGATAAGGACGATAACAACGATTATAATGACGATATTAACGACGATATTAACGACGATAATAACGACGTTAAAAACGACGATAAAAAGAAGATAATGACAATAATAACGACGATATTATCGATGATATTTATGACGATAACAACGTAGATAATGACGATAATAACGACGACATTAACGACGATGATTATGACAAAATAACGACGATATTAACGACGATAATTATGAGGATAATAAGGACGATAACAACGATTATAATGACGATATTAACGACGATATTAACGACGATAATAACGACGTTAAAAACGACGATAAAAAGAAGATAATGACAATAATAACGACGATATTATCGATGATATTTATGACGATAACAACGTAGATAATGACGATAATAACGACGACATTAACGACGATGATTATGACAAAATAACGACGATATTAACGACGATAATTATGAGGATGATAAGGACGATAACAACGATGATAATGACGATAATAACGACGACATTAACGACGATGATTGTGACAAAATAACGACGATATTAACGACGATAATTATGAGGATAATAAGGACGATAACAACGATGATAATGACGATATTAACGACGATAATAACGACGATATTAACGATGATAATAACGTCGATAAAAAGAAGATAATGACAATAATAACGACGATATTAACGATGATAATTATGACGATAACAACGAAGATAATGACGATAATAACGACGACATTATCGTCGATGATTATGACAAAATAACGACGATATTAACGACGATAATTATGAGGATGATAAGGATGATAACAACGATGATAATGACGATAATAACGACGACATTAACGACGATGTTTATGACAAAATAACGACGATATTAACGACGATAATTATGAGGATGATAAGGACGATAACAACGATGATAATGACGATATTAACGACGATATTAACGACGATAATAACGACGTTAATAACGACGATAAAAAGAAGATAATGACAATAATAACGACGATATTATCGAAGATATTTATGACGATAACAACGTAGATAATGACGATAATAACGACGACATTAACGACGATGATTATGACAAAATAACGACGATATTAACGACGATAATTATGAGGATGATAAGGACGATAACAACGATTATAATGACGATATTAACGACGATATTAACGACGATAATAACGACGTTAAAAACGACGATAAAAAGAAGATAATGACAATAATAACGACGATATTATCGATGATATTTATGACGATAACAACGTAGATAATGACGATAATAACGACGACATTAACGACGATGATTATGACAAAATAACGACGATATTATCGACGATAATTATGAGGATAATAAGGACGATAACAACGATGATAATGACGATATTAACGACGATATTAACGACGATAATAACGACGATATTAACGACGATAATAAAGACAATAAAAAGAAGATAATGACAATAATAACGACGATATTAAAGATAATATTTATGTCGATAACAACGTAGATAATGACGATAATAACGACGACATTAACGACGATGATTATGACAAAATAACGACGATATTAACGACGATAATTATGAGGATGATAAGGACGATAACAACGATGATAATGACGATATTAACGACGATATTAACGACGATAATAACGACGTTAATAACGACGATAAAAAGAAGATAATGACAATAATAACGACGATATTATCGATGTTATTTATGACGATAACAACGTAGATAATGACGATAATAACGACGACATTAACGACGACGATTATGACAAAATAACGACGATATTAACGACGATAATTATGAGGATAATAAGGACGATAACAACGATGATCATGACGATATTAACGACGATATTAACGACGATAATAACGACGATATTAACGACGATAATAAAGACAATAAAAAGAAGATAATGACAATAATAACGACGATATTAAAGATAATATTTATGACGATAACAACGTAGATAATGACGATAATAACGACGACATTAACGACGATGATTATGACAAAATAACGACGATATTAACGACGATAATTATGAGGATGATAAGGACGATAACAACGATGATAATGACGATAATAACGACGACATTAGCGACGATGTTTATGACAAAATAACGACGATATTAACGACGATAATTATGAGGATAATAAGGACGATAACAACGATTATAATGACGATATTAACGACGATATTAACGACGATAATAACGACGTTAAAAACGACGATAAAAAGAAGATAATGACAATAATAACGACGATATTATCGATGATATTTATGACGATAACAACGTAGATAATGACGATAATAACGACGACATTAACGACGATGATTATGACAAAATAACGACGATATTAACGACGATAATTATGAGGATGATAAGGACGATAACAACGATGATAATGACGATAATAACGACGACATTAACGACGATGATTGTGACAAAATAACGACGATATTAACGACGATAATTATGAGGATAATAAGGACGATAACAACGATGATAATGACGATATTAACGACGATAATAACGACGATATTAACGACGATAATAACGTCGATAAAAAGAAGATAATGACAATAATAACGACGATATTAACGATGATAATTATGACGATAACAACGAAGATAATGACGATAATAACGACGACATTATCGTCGATGATTATGACAAAATAACGACGATATTAACGACGATAATTATGAGGATGATAAGGATGATAACAACGATGATAATGACGATAATAACGACGACATTAACGACGATGTTTATGACAAAATAACGACGATATTAACAACGATAATTATGAGGATAATAAGGACGATAACAACGATTATAATGACGATATTAACGACGATATTAACGACGATAATAACGACGTTAAAAACGACGATAAAAAGAAGATAATGACAATAATAACGACGATATTATCGATGATATTTATGACGATAACAACGTAGATAATGACGATAATAACGACGACATTAACGACGATGATTATGACAAAATAACGACGATATTAACGACGATAATTATGAGGATGATAAGGACGATAACAACGATTATAATGACGATATTAACGACGATATTAACGACGATAATAACGACGTTAATAACGACGATAAAAAGAAGATAATGACAATAATAACGACGATATTATCGATGATATTTATGACGATAACAACGTAGATAATGACGATAATAACGACGACATTAACGACGATGATTATGACAAAATAACGACGATATTAACGACGATAATTATGAGGATGATAAGGACGATAACAACGATGATAATGACGATATTAACGACGATATTAACGACGATAATAACGACGTTAATAACGACGATAAAAAGAAGATAATGACAATAATAACGACGATATTATCGATGATATTTATGACGATAACAACGTAGATAATGACGATAATAACGACGACATTAACGACGATGATTATGACAAAATAACGACGATATTAACGACGATAATTATGAGGATGATAAGGACGATAACAACGATTATAATGACGATATTAACGACGATATTAACGACGATAATAACGACGTTAAAAACGACGATAAAAAGAAGATAATGACAATAATAACGACGATATTATCGATGATATTTATGACGATAACAACGTAGATAATGACGATAATAACGACGACATTAACGACGATGATTATGACAAAATAACGACGATATTATCGACGATAATTATGAGGATAATAAGGACGATAACAACGATGATAATGACGATATTAACGACGATATTAACGACGATAATAACGACGATATTAACGACGATAATAAAGACAATAAAAAGAAGATAATGACAATAATAACGACGATATTAAAGATAATATTTATGTCGATAACAACGATGATAATGACGATAATAACGACGACATTAACGACGATGATTATGACAAAATAACGACGATATTAACGACGATAATTATGAGGATGATAAGGACGATAACAACGATGATAATGACGATATTAACGACGATATTAACGACGATAATAACGACGTTAATAACGACGATAAAAAGAAGATAATGACAATAATAACGACGATATTATCGATGTTATTTATGACGATAACAACGTAGATAATGACGATAATAACGGCTTCATTAACGACGACGATTATGACAAAATAACGACGATATTAACGACGATAATTATGAGGATAATAAGGACGATAACAACGATGATAATGACGATAATAACGACGACATTAGCGACGATGTTTATAACGAAATAACGACGATATTAACGACGATAATTATGAGGATAATAAGGACGATAACAACGATTATAATGACGATATTAACGACGATATTAACGACGATAATAACGACGTTAAAAACGACGATAAAAAGAAGATAATGACAATAATAACGACGATATTATCGATGATATTTATGACGATAACAACGTAGATAATGACGATAATAACGACGACATTAACGACGATGATTATGACAAAATAACGACGATATTAACGACGATAATTATGAGGATGATAAGGACGATAACAACGATGATAATGACGATATTAACGACGATATTAACGACGATAATAACGACGTTAATAACGACGATAAAAAGAAGATAATGACAATAATAACGACGATATTATCGATGATATTTATGACGATAACAACGTAGATAATGACGATAATAACGACGACATTAACGACGATGATTATGACAAAATAACGACGATATTAACGACGATAATTATGAGGATGATAAGGACGATAACAACGATGATAATGACGATAATAACGACGACATTAACGACGATGATTGTGACAAAAGAACGACGATATTAACGACGATAATTATGAGGATAATAAGGACGATAACAACGATGATAATGACGATATTAACGACGATAATAACGACGATATTATCGATGATATTTATGACGATAACAACGTAGATAATGACGATAATAACGACGACATTAACGACGATGATTATGACAAAATAACGACGATATTAACGACGATAATTATGAGGATGATAAGGACGATAACAACGATTATAATGACGATATTAACGACGATATTAACGACGATAATAACGACGTTAATAACGACGATAAAAAGAAGATAATGACAATAATAACGACGATATTATCGATGATATTTATGACGATAACAACGTAGATAATGACGATAATAACGACGACATTAACGACGATGATTATGACAAAATAACGACGATATTAACGACGATAATTATGAGGATGATAAGGACGATAACAACGATTATAATGACGATATTAACGACGATATTAACGACGATAATAACGACGTTAAAAACGACGATAAAAAGAAGATAATGACAATAATAACGACGATATTATCGATGATATTTATGACGATAACAACGTAGATAATGACGATAATAACGACGACATTAACGACGATGATTGTGACAAAATAACGACGATATTAACGACGATAATTATGAGGATGATAAGGACGATAACAACGATTATAATGACGATATTAACGACGATATTAACGACGATAATAACGACGTTAAAAACGACGATAAAAAGAAGATAATGACAATAATAACGACGATATTATCGATGATATTTATGACGATAACAACGTAGATAATGACGATAATAACGACGACATTAACGACGATGATTATGACAAAATAACGACGATATTAACGACGATAATTATGAGGATGATAAGGACGATAACAACGATGATAATGACGATATTAACGACGATATTAACGACGATAATAACGACGTTAATAACGACGATAAAAAGAAGATAATGACAATAATAACGACGATATTATCGATGATATTTATGACGATAACAACGTAGATAATGACGATAATAACGACGACATTAACGACGATGATTATGACAAAATAACGACGATATTAACGACGATAATTATGAGGATGATAAGGACGATAACAACGATGATAATGACGATATTAACGACGATATTAACGACGATAATAACGACGTTAATAACGACGATAAAAAGAAGATAATGACAATAATAACGACGATATTATCGATGATATTTATGACGATAACAACGTAGATAATGACGATAATAACGACGACATTAACGACGATGATTATGACAAAATAACGACGATATTAACGACGATAATTATGAGGATGATAAGGACGATAACAACGATTATAATGACGATATTAACGACGATATTAACGACGATAATAACGACGTTAAAAACGACGATAAAAAGAAGATAATGACAATAATAACGACGATATTATCGATGATATTTATGACGATAACAACGTAGATAATGACGATAATAACGACGACATTAACGACGATGATTATGACAAAATAACGACGATATTAACGACGATAATTATGAGGATGATAAGGACGATAACAACGATGATAATGACGATATTAACGACGATATTAACGACGATAATAACGACGTTAATAACGACGATAAAAAGAAGATAATGACAATAATAACGACGATATTATCGATGTTATTTATGACGATAACAACGTAGATAATGACGATAATAACGACGACATTAACGACGACGATTATGACAAAATAACGACGATATTAACGACGATAATTATGAGGATAATAAGGACGATAACAACGATGATCATGACGATATTAACGACGATATTAACGACGATAATAACGACGATATTAACGACGATAATAAAGACAATAAAAAGAAGATAATGACAATAATAACGACGATATTAAAGATAATATTTATGACGATAACAACGTAGATAATGACGATAATAACGACGACATTAACGACGATGATTATGACAAAATAACGACGATATTAACGACGATAATTATGAGGATGATAAGGACGATAACAACGATGATAATGACGATAATAACGACGACATTAGCGTCGATGTTTATGACAAAATAACGACGATATTAACGACGATAATTATGAGGATAATAAGGACGATAACAACGATTATAATGACGATATTAACGACGATATTAACGACGATAATAACGACGTTAAAAACGACGATAAAAAGAAGATAATGACAATAATAACGACGATATTATCGATGATATTAATGACGATAACAACGTAGATAATGACGATAATAACGACGACATTAACGACGATGATTATGACAAAATAACGACGATATTAACGACGATAATTATGAGGATGATAAGGACGATAACAACGATGATAATGACGATATTAACGACGATATTAACGACGATAATAACGACGTTAATAACGACGATAAAAAGAAGATAATGACAATAATAACGACGATATTATCGATGATATTTATGACGATAACAACGTAGATAATGACGATAATAACGACGACATTAACGACGATGAT
This sequence comes from Dolichovespula media, assembly GCA_911387685.1. Lineage (NCBI taxonomy): Eukaryota > Metazoa > Arthropoda > Insecta > Hymenoptera > Vespidae > Dolichovespula > Dolichovespula media. Next base: position 209,618 of record CAJVQJ010000039.1, read on the forward strand.
TATGACAAAATAACGACGATATTAACGACGATAATTATGAGGATGATAAGGACGATAACAACGATGATAATGACGATAATAACGACGACATTAACGACGATGATTGTGACAAAAGAACGACGATATTAACGACGATAATTATGAGGATAATAAGGACGATAACAACGATGATAATGACGATATTAACGACGATAATAACGACGATATTAACGACGATAATAACGTCGATAAAAAGAAGATAATGACAATAATAACGACGATATTATCGATGATATTTATGACGATAACAACGTAGATAATGACGATAATAACGACGACATTAACGACGATGATTATGACAAAATAACGACGATATTAACGACGATAATTATGAGGATGATAAGGACGATAACAACGATTATAATGACGATATTAACGACGATATTAACGACGATATTAACGACGATAATAACGACGTTAATAACGACGATAAAAAGAAGATAATGACAATAATAACGACGATATTATCGATGATATTTATGACGATAACAACGTAGATAATGACGATAATAACGACGACATTAACGACGATGATTATGACAAAATAACGACGATATTAACGACGATAATTATGAGGATGATAAGGACGATAACAACGATGATAATGACGATAATAACGACGACATTAACGACGATGATTGTGACAAAATAACGACGATATTAACGACGATAATTATGAGGATGATAAGGACGATAACAACGATTATAATGACGATATTAACGACGATAATAACGACGATATTAACGACGATAATAACGTCGATAAAAAGAAGATAATGACAATAATAACGACGATATTATCGATGATATTTATGACGATAACAACGTAGATAATGACGATAATAACGACGACATTAACGACGATGATTATGACAAAATAACGACGATATTAACGACGATAATTATGAGGATGATAAGGACGATAACAACGATTATAATGACGATATTAACGACGATATTAACGACGATATTAACGACGATAATAACGACGTTAATAACGACGATAAAAAGAAGATAATGACAATAATAACGACGATATTATCGATGATATTTATGACGATAACAACGTAGATAATGACGATAATAACGACGACATTAACGACGATGATTATGACAAAATAACGACGATATTAACGACGATAATTATGAGGATGATAAGGACGATAACAACGATGATAATGACGATAATAACGACGACATTAACGACGATGATTGTGACAAAATAACGACGATATTAACGACGATAATTATGAGGATGATAAGGACGATAACAACGATTATAATGACGATATTAACGACGATATTAACGACGATAATAACGACGTTAAAAACGACGATAAAAAGAAGATAATGACAATAATAACGACGATATTATCGATGATATTTATGACGATAACAACGTAGATAATGACGATAATAACGACGACATTAACGACGATGATTATGACAAAATAACGACGATATTAACGACGATAATTATGAGGATGATAAGGACGATAACAACGATGATAATGACGATATTAACGACGATATTAACGACGATAATAACGACGTTAATAACGACGATAAAAAGAAGATAATGACAATAATAACGACGATATTATCGATGATATTTATGACGATAACAACGTAGATAATGACGATAATAACGACGACATTAACGACGATGATTATGACAAAATAACGACGATATTAACGACGATAATTATGAGGATGATAAGGACGATAACAACGATTATAATGACGATATTAACGACGATATTAACGACGATAATAACGACGTTAAAAACGACGATAAAAAGAAGATAATGACAATAATAACGACGATATTATCGATGATATTTATGACGATAACAACGTAGATAATGACGATAATAACGACGACATTAACGACGATGATTATGACAAAATAACGACGATATTAACGACGATAATTATGAGGATGATAAGGACGATAACAACGATGATAATGACGATATTAACGACGATATTAACGACGATAATAACGACGATATTAACGACGATAATAAAGACAATAAAAAGAAGATAATGACAATAATAACGACGATATTAAAGATAATATTTATGTCGATAACAACGTAGATAATGACGATAATAACGACGACATTAACGACGATGATTATGACAAAATAACGACGATATTAACGACGATAATTATGAGGATGATAAGGACGATAACAACGATGATAATGACGATATTAACGACGATATTAACGACGATAATAACGACGTTAATAACGACGATAAAAAGAAGATAATGACAATAATAACGACGATATTATCGATGTTATTTATGACGATAACAACGTAGATAATGACGATAATAACGACGACATTAACGACGACGATTATGACAAAATAACGACGATATTAACGACGATAATTATGAGGATAATAAGGACGATAACAACGATGATCATGACGATATTAACGACGATATTAACGACGATAATAACGACGATATTAACGACGATAATAAAGACAATAAAAAGAAGATAATGACAATAATAACGACGATATTAAAGATAATATTTATGACGATAACAACGTAGATAATGACGATAATAACGACGACATTAACGATGATGATTATGACAAAATAACGACGATATTAACGACGATAATTATGAGGATGATAAGGACGATAACAACGATGATAATGACGATAATAACGACGACATTAGCGACGATGTTTATGACAAAATAACGACGATATTAACGACGATAATTATGAGGATAATAAGGACGATAACAACGATTATAATGACGATATTAACGACGATATTAACGACGATAATAACGACGTTAAAAACGACGATAAAAAGAAGATAATGACAATAATAACGACGATATTATCGATGATATTTATGACGATAACAACGTAGATAATGACGATAATAACGACGACATTAACGACGATGATTATGACAAAATAACGACGATATTAACGACGATAATTATGAGGATGATAAGGACGATAACAACGATGATAATGACGATAATAACGACGACATTAAAAACGATGATTGTGACAAAATAACGACGATATTAACGACGATAATTATGAGGATAATAAGGACGATAACAACGATGATAATGACGATATTAACGACGATAATAACGACGATATTAACGACGATAATAACGTCGATAAAAAGAAGATAATGACAATAATAACGACGATATTAACGATGATAATTATGACGATAACAACGAAGATAATGACGATAATAACGACGACATTATCGTCGATGATTATGACAAAATAACGACGATATTAACGACGATAATTATGAGGATGATAAGGATGATAACAACGATGATAATGACGATAATAACGACGATGTTTATGACAAAATAACGACGATATTAACAACGATAATTATGAGGATAATAAGGACGATAACAACGATTATAATGACGATATTAACGACGATATTAACGACGATAATAACGACGTTAAAAACGACGATAAAAAGAAGATAATGACAATAATAACGACGATATTATCGATGATATTTATGACGATAACAACGTAGATAATGACGATAATAACGACGACATTAACGACGATGATTATGACAAAATAACGACGATATTAACGACGATAATTATGAGGATGATAAGGACGATAACAACGATTATAATGACGATATTAACGACGATATTAACGACGATAATAACGACGTTAAAAACGACGATAAAAAGAAGATAATGACAATAATAACGACGATATTATCGATGATATTTATGACGATAACAACGTAGATAATGACGATAATAACGACGACATTAACGACGATGATTATGACAAAATAACGACGATATTAACGACGATAATTATGAGGATGATAAGGACGATAACAACGATGATAATGACGATATTAACGACGATATTAACGACGATAATAACGACGTTAATAACGACGATAAAAAGAAGATAATGACAATAATAACGACGATATTATCGATGATATTTATGACGATAACAACGTAGATAATGACGATAATAACGACGACATTAACGACGATGATTATGACAAAATAACGACGATATTAACGACGATAATTATGAGGATGATAAGGACGATAACAACGATTATAATGACGATATTAACGACGATATTAACGACGATAATAACGACGTTAAAAACGACGATAAAAAGAAGATAATGACAATAATAACGACGATATTATCGATGATATTTATGACGATAACAACGTAGATAATGACGATAATAACGACGACATTAACGACGATGATTATGACAAAATAACGACGATATTATCGACGATAATTATGAGGATAATAAGGACGATAACAACGATGATAATGACGATATTAACGACGATATTAACGACGATAATAACGACGATATTAACGACGATAATAAAGACAATAAAAAGAAGATAATGACAATAATAACGACGATATTAAAGATAATATTTATGTCGATAACAACGTAGATAATGACGATAATAACGACGACATTAACGACGATGATTATGACAAAATAACGACGATATTAACGACGATAATTATGAGGATGATAAGGACGATAACAACGATGATAATGACGATATTAACGACGATATTAACGACGATAATAACGACGTTAATAACGACGATAAAAAGAAGATAATGACAATAATAACGACGATATTATCGATGTTATTTATGACGATAACAACGTAGATAATGACGATAATAACGGCTTCATTAACGACGACGATTATGACAAAATAACGACGATATTAACGACGATAATTATGAGGATAATAAGGACGATAACAACGATGATCATGACGATATTAACGACGATATTAACGACGATAATAACGACGATATTAACGACGATAATAAAGACAATAAAAAGAAGATAATGACAATAATAACGACGATATTAAAGATAATATTTATGACGATAACAACGTAGATAATGACGATAATAACGACGACATTAACGACGATGATTATGACAAAATAACGACGATATTAACGACGATAATTATGAGGATGATAAGGACGATAACAACGATGATAATGACGATAATAACGACGACATTAGCGACGATGTTTATGACAAAATAACGACGATATTAACGACGATAATTATGAGGATAATAAGGACGATAACAACGATTATAATGACGATATTAACGACGATATTAACGACGATAATAACGACGTTAAAAACGACGATAAAAAGAAGATAATGACAATAATAACGACGATATTATCGATGATATTTATGACGATAATAACGTAGATAATGACGATAATAACGACGACATTAACGACGATGATTATGACAAAATAACGACGATATTAACGACGATAATTATGAGGATGATAAGGACGATAACAACGATGATAATGACGATAATAACGACGACATTAAAAACGATGATTGTGACAAAATAACGACGATATTAACGACGATAATTATGAGGATAATAAGGACGATAACAACGATGATAATGACGATATTAACGACGATAATAACGACGATATTAACGACGATAATAACGTCGATAAAAAGAAGATAATGACAATAATAACGACGATATTAACGATGATAATTATGACGATAACAACGAAGATAATGACGATAATAACGACGACATTATCGTCGATGATTATGACAAAATAACGACGATATTAACGACGATAATTATGAGGATGATAAGGATGATAACAACGATGATAATGACGATAATAACGACGACATTAACGACGATGTTTATGACAAAATAACGACGATATTAACAACGATAATTATGAGGATAATAAGGACGATAACAACGATTATAATGACGATATTAAAGACGATATTAACGACGATAATAACGACGTTAAAAACGACGATAAAAAGAAGATAATGACAATAATAACGACGATATTATCGATGATATTTATGACGATAACAACGTAGATAATGACGATAATAACGACGACATTAACGACGATGATTATGACAAAATAACGACGATATTAACGACGATAATTATGAGGATGATAAGGACGATAACAACGATTATAATGACGATATTAACGACGATATTAACGACGATAATAACGACGTTAAAAACGACGATAAAAAGAAGATAATGACAATAATAACGACGATATTATCGATGATATTTATGACGATAACAACGTAGATAATGACGATAATAACGACGACATTAACGACGATGATTATGACAAAATAACGACGATATTAACGACGATAATTATGAGGATGATAAGGACGATAACAACGATGATAATGACGATATTAACGACGATATTAACGACGATAATAACGACGTTAATAACGACGATAAAAAGAAGATAATGACAATAATAACGACGATATTATCGATGATATTTATGACGATAACAACGTAGATAATGACGATAATAACGACGACATTAACGACGATGATTATGACAAAATAACGACGATATTAACGACGATAATTATGAGGATGATAAGGACGATAACAACGATTATAATGACGATATTAACGACGATATTAACGACGATAATAACGACGTTAAAAACGACGATAAAAAGAAGATAATGACAATAATAACGACGATATTATCGATGATATTTATGACGATAACAACGTAGATAATGACGATAATAACGACGACATTAACGACGATGATTATGACAAAATAACGACGATATTATCGACGATAATTATGAGGATAATAAGGACGATAACAACGATGATAATGACGATATTAACGACGATATTAACGACGATAATAACGACGATATTAACGACGATAATAAAGACAATAAAAAGAAGATAATGACAATAATAACGACGATATTAAAGATAATATTTATGTCGATAACAACGTAGATAATGACGATAATAACGACGACATTAACGACGATGATTATGACAAAATAACGACGATATTAACGACGATAATTATGAGGATGATAAGGACGATAACAACGATGATAATGACGATATTAACGACGATATTAACGACGATAATAACGACGTTAATAACGACGATAAAAAGAAGATAATGACAATAATAACGACGATATTATCGATGTTATTTATGACGATAACAACGTAGATAATGACGATAATAACGGCTTCATTAACGACGACGATTATGACAAAATAACGACGATATTAACGACGATAATTATGAGGATAATAAGGACGATAACAACGATGATCATGACGATATTAACGACGATATTAACGACGATAATAACGACGATATTAACGACGATAATAAAGACAATAAAAAGAAGATAATGACAATAATAACGACGATATTAAAGATAATATTTATGACGATAACAACGTAGATAATGACGATAATAACGACGACATTAACGACGATGATTATGACAAAATAACGACGATATTAACGACGATAATTATGAGGATGATAAGGACGATAACAACGATGATAATGACGATAATAACGACGACATTAGCGACGATGTTTATGACAAAATAACGACGATATTAACGACGATAATTATGAGGATAATAAGGACGATAACAACGATTATAATGACGATATTAACGACGATATTAACGACGATAATAACGACGTTAAAAACGACGATAAAAAGTAGATAATGACAATAATAACGACGATATTATCGATGATATTTATGACGATAACAACGTAGATAATGACGATAATAACGACGACATTAACGACGATGATTATGACAAAATAACGACGATATTAACGACGATAATTATGAGGATGATAAGGACGATAACAACGATGATAATGACGATAATAACGACGACATTAAAAACGATGATTGTGACAAAATAACGACGATATTAACGACGATAATTATGAGGATAATAAGGACGATAACAACGATGATAATGACGATATTAACGACGATAATAACGACGATATTAACGACGATAATAACGTCGATAAAAAGAAGATAATGACAATAATAACGACGATATTAACGATGATAATTATGACGATAACAACGAAGATAATGACGATAATAACGACGACATTATCGTCGATGATTATGACAAAATAACGACGATATTAACGACGATAATTATGAGGATGATAAGGATGATAACAACGATGATAATGACGATAATAACGACGACATTAACGACGATGTTTATGACAAAATAACGACGATATTAACAACGATAATTATGAGGATAATAAGGACGATAACAACGATTATAATGACGATATTAACGACGATATTAACGACGATAATAACGACGTTAAAAACGACGATAAAAAGAAGATAATGACAATAATAACGACGATATTATCGATGATATTTATGACGATAACAACGTAGATAATGACGATAATAACGACGACATTAACGACGATGATTATGACAAAATAACGACGATATTAACGACGATAATTATGAGGATGATAAGGACGATAACAACGATTATAATGACGATATTATCGACGATATTAACGACGATAATAACGACGTTAAAAACGACGATAAAAAGAAGATAATGACAATAATAACGACGATATTATCGATGATATTTATGACGATAACAACGTAGATAATGACGATAATAACGACGACATTAACGACGATGATTATGACAAAATAACGACGATATTAACGACGATAATTATGAGGATGATAAGGACGATAACAACGATGATAATGACGATATTAACGACGATATTAACGACGATAATAACGACGTTAATAACGACGATAAAAAGAAGATAATGACAATAATAACGACGATATTATCGATGATATTTATGACGATAACAACGTAGATAATGACGATAATAACGACGACATTAACGACGATGATTATGACAAAATAACGACGATATTAACGACGATAATTATGAGGATGATAAGGACGATAACAACGATTATAATGACGATATTAACGACGATATTAACGACGATAATAACGACGATAAAAACGACGATAAAAAGAAGATAATGACAATAATAACGACGATATTATCGATGATATTTATGACGATAACAACGTAGATAATGACGATAATAACGACGACATTAACGACGATGATTATGACAAAATAACGACGATATTATCGACGATAATTATGAGGATAATAAGGACGATAACAACGATGATAATGACGATATTAACGACGACATTAACGACGATGATTGTGACAAAATAACGACGATATTAACGACGATAATTATGAGGATAATAAGGACGATAGCAACGATGATAATAACGATATTAACGACGATAATAACGACGATATTAACGACGATAATAACGACGTTAATAACGACGATAAAAAGAAGATAATGACAATAATAACGACGATATTATCGATGATATTTATAACGATAACAACGTAGATAATGACGATAATAACGACGACATTAACGACGATGATTATGACAAAATAACGACGATATTATCGACGATAATTATGAAGATAATAAGGACGATCACAACGATGATAATGACGATATTAACGACGATATTAACGACGATAATAACGACGTTAAAAACGACGATAAAAAGAAGATAATGACAATAATAACGACGATATTATCGATGATATTTATGACGATAACAACGTAGATAATGACGATAATAACGACGACATTAACGACGATGATTATGACAAAATAACGACGATATTAACGACGATAATTATGAGGATAATAAGGACGATAACAACGATTATAATGACGATATTAACGACGATATTAACGACGATAATAACGACGTTAAAAACGACGATAAAAAGAAGATAATGACAATAATAACGACGATATTATCGATGATATTTATGACGATAACAACGTAGATAATGACGATAATAACGACGACATTAACGACGATGATTATGACAAAATAACGACGATATTAACGACGATAATTATGAGGATGATAAGGACGATAACAACGATGATAATGACGATATTAACGACGATATTAACGACGATAATAACGACGATATTAACGACGATAATAAAGACAATAAAAAGAAGATAATGACAATAATAACGACGATATTATCGATGATATTTATGACGATAACAACGTAGATAATGACGATAATAACGACGACATTAACGACGATGATTATGACAAAATAACGACGATATTAACGACGATAATTATGAGGATGATAAGGACGATAACAACGATGATAATGACGATATTAACGACGATAATAACGACGTTAATAACGACGATAAAAAGAAGATAATGACAATAAGAACGACGATATTATCGATGATATTTATGACGATAACAACGTAGATAATGACGAAAATAACGACGACATTAACGACGATGATTATGACAAAATAACGACGATATTAACGACGATAATTATGAGGATGATAAGGACGATAACAACGATGATAATGACGATATTAACGACGACATTAACGACGATGATTGTGACAAAATAACGACGATATTAACGACGATAATTATGAGGATAATAAGGACGATAACAACGATAATAATAACGATATTAACGACGATAATAACGACGATATTAACGACGATAATAACGACGTTAATAACGACGATAAAAAGAAGATAATGACAATAATAACGACGATATTATCGATGATATTTATGACGATAACAACGTAGATAATGACGATAATAACGACGACATTAACGACGATGATTATGACAAAATAACGACGATATTATCGACGATAATTATGAAGATAATAAGGACGATCACAACGATGATAATGACGATATTAACGACGATATTAACGACGATAATAACGACGATATTAACGACGATAATAAAGACAATAAAAAGAAGATAATGACAATAATAACGAGGATATTAAAGATAATATTTATGTCGATAACAACGTAGATAATGACGATAATAACGACGACATTAACGACGATGATTATGACAAAATAACGACGATATTAACGACGATAATTATGAGGATAATAAGGACGATAACAACGATGATAATAACGATATTAACGACGATAATAACGACGATATTAACGACGATAATAACGACGTTAATAACGACGATAAAAAGAAGATAATGACAATAATAACGACGATATTATCGATGATATTTATGACGATAACAACGTAGATAATGACGATAATAACGACGACATTAACGACGATGATTATGACAAAATAACGACGATATTATCGACGATAATTATGAAGATAATAAGGACGATCACAACGATGATAATGACGATATTAACGACGATAATAACGACGATATTAACGACGATAATAACGACATTAATAACGACGATAAAAAGAAGATAATGACAATAATAACGACGATATTATCGATGATATTTATGACGATAACAACGTAGATAATGACGATAATAACGACGATATTAACGACGATGATTATGACAAAATAACGACGATATTATCGACGATAATTATGAAGATAATAAGGACGATCACAACGATGATAATGACGATATTAACGACGATATTAACGACGAAAATAACGACGTTAAAAACGACGATAAAAAGAAGATAATGACAATAATAACGACGATATTATCGATGATATTTATGACGATAACAACGTAGATAATGACGATAATAACGACGACATTAACGACGATGATTATGACAAAATAACGACGATATTAACGACGATAATTATGAGGATAATAAGGACGATAACAACGATTATAATGACGATATTAACGACGATATTAACGACGATATTAACGACGTTAAAAACGACGATAAAAAGAAGATAATGACAATAATAACGACGATATTATCGATGATATTTATGACGATAACAACGTAGATAATGACGATAATAACGACGACATTAACGACGATGATTATGACAAAATAACGACGATATTAACGACGATAATTATGAGGATGATAAGGACGATAACAACGATGATAATGACGATATTAACGACGATATTAACGACGATAATAACGACGATATTAACGACGATAATAAAGACAATAAAAAGAAGATAATGACAATAATAACGACGATATTATCGATGATATTTATGACGATAACAACGTAGATAATGACGATAATAACGACGACATTAACGACGATGATTATGACAAAATAACGACGATATTAACGACGATAATTATGAGGATGATAAGGACGATAACAACGATGATAATGACGATATTAACGACGATAATAACGACGTTAATAACGACGATAAAAAGAAGATAATGACAATAAGAACGACGATATTATCGATGATATTTATGACGATAACAACGTAGATAATGACGAAAATAACGACGACATTAACGACGATGATTATGACAAAATAACGACGATATTAACGACGATAATTATGAGGATGATAAGGACGATAACAACGATGATAATGACGATATTAACGACGACATTAACGACGATGATTGTGACAAAATAACGACGATATTAACGACGATAATTATGAGGATAATAAGGACGATAGCAACGATGATAATAACGATATTAACGACGATAATAACGACGATATTAACGACGATAATAACGACGTTAATAACGACGATAAAAAGAAGATAATGACAATAATAACGACGATATTATCGATGATATTTATGACGATAACAACGTAGATAATGACGATAATAACGACGACATTAACGACGATGATTATGACAAAATAACGACGATATTATCGACGATAATTATGAAGATAATAAGGACGATCACAACGATGATAATGACGATATTAACGACGATATTAACGACGATAATAACGACGTTAAAAACGACGATAAAAAGAAGATAATGACAATAATAACGACGATATTATCGATGATATTTATGACGATAACAACGTAGATAATGACGATAATAACGACGACATTAACGACGATGATTATGACAAAATAACGACGATATTAACGACGATAATTATGAGGATAATAAGGACGATAACAACGATTATAATGACGATATTAACGACGATATTAACGACGATAATAACGACGTTAAAAACGACGATAAAAAGAAGATAATGACAATAATAACGACGATATTATCGATGATATTTATGACGATAACAACGTAGATAATGACGATAATAACGACGACATTAACGACGATGATTATGACAAAATAACGACGATATTAACGACGATAATTATGAGGATGATAAGGACGATAACAACGATGATAATGACGATATTAACGACGATATTAACGACGATAATAACGACGATATTAACGACGATAATAAAGACAATAAAAAGAAGATAATGACAATAATAACGACGATATTATCGATGATATTTATGACGATAACAACGTAGATAATGACGATAATAACGACGACATTAACGACGATGATTATGACAAAATAACGACGATATTAACGACGATAATTATGAGGATGATAAGGACGATAACAACGATGATAATGACGATATTAACGACGATAATAACGACGTTAATAACGACGATAAAAAGAAGATAATGACAATAAGAATGACGATATTATCGATGATATTTATGACGATAACAACGTAGATAATGACGAAAATAACGACGACATTAACGACGATGATTATGACAAAATAACGACGATATTAACGACGATAATTATGAGGATGATAAGGACGATAACAACGATGATAATGACGATATTAACGACGACATTAACGACGATGATTGTGACAAAATAACGACGATATTAACGACGATAATTATGAGGATAATAAGGACGATAACAACGATGATAATAACGATATTAACGACGATAATAACGACGATATTAACGACGATAATAACGACGTTAATAACGACGATAAAAAGAAGATAATGACAATAATAACGACGATATTATCGATGATATTTATGACGATAACAACGTAGATAATGACGATAATAACGACGACATTAACGACGATGATTATGACAAAATAACGACGATATTAACGACGATAATTATGAGGATGATAAGGACGATAACAACGATGATAATGACGATATTAACGACGATATTAACGACGATAATAACGACGATATTAACGACGATAATAAAGACAATAAAAAGAAGATAATGACAATAATAACGACGATATTATCGATGATATTTATGACGATAACAACGTAGATAATGACGATAATAACGACGACATTAACGACGATGATTATGACAAAATAACGACGATATTAACGACGATAATTATGAGGATGATAAGGACGATAACAACGATGATAATGACGATATTAACGACGATAATAACGACGTTAATAACGACGATAAAAAGAAGATAATGACAATAAGAACGACGATATTATCGATGATATTTATGACGATAACAACGTAGATAATGACGAAAATAACGACGACATTAACGACGATGATTATGACAAAATAACGACGATATTAACGACGATAATTATGAGGATGATAAGGACGATAACAACGATGATAATGACGATATTAACGACGACATTAACGACGATGATTGTGACAAAATAACGACGATATTAACGACGATAATTATGAGGATAATAAGGACGATAGCAACGATGATAATAACGATATTAACGACGATAATAACGACGATATTAACGACGATAATAACGACGTTAATAACGACGATAAAAAGAAGATAATGACAATAATAACGACGATATTATCGATGATATTTATGACGATAACAACGTAGATAATGACGATAATAACGACGACATTAACGACGATGATTATGACAAAATAACGACGATATTATCGACGATAATTATGAAGATAATAAGGACGATCACAACGATGATAATGACGATATTAACGACGATATTAACGACGATAATAACGACGATATTAACGACGATAATAAAGACAATAAAAAGAAGATAATGACAATAATAACGAGGATATTAAAGATAATATTTATGTCGATAACAACGTAGATAATGACGATAATAACGACGACATTAACGACGATGATTATGACAAAATAACGACGATATTAACGACGATAATTATGAGGATAATAAGGACGATAACAACGATGATAATAACGATATTAACGACGATAATAACGACGATATTAACGACGATAATAACGACGTTAATAACGACGATAAAAAGAAGATAATGACAATAATAACGACGATATTATCGATGATATTTATGACGATAACAACGTAGATAATGACGATAATAACGACGACATTAACGACGATGATTATGACAAAATAACGACGATATTATCGACGATAATTATGAAGATAATAAGGACGATCACAACGATGATAATGACGATATTAACGACGATAATAACGACGATATTAACGACGATAATAACGACGTTAATAACGACGATAAAAAGAAGATAATGACAATAATAACGACGATATTATCGATGATATTTATGACGATAACAACGTAGATAATGACGATAATAACGACGACATTAACGACGATGATTATGACAAAATAACGACGATATTATCGACGATAATTATGAAGATAATAAGGACGATCACAACGATGATAATGACGATATTAACGACGATATTAACGACGATAATAACGACGTTAAAAACGACGATAAAAAGAAGATAATGACAATAATAACGACGATATTATCGATGATATTTATGACGATAACAACGTAGATAATGACGATAATAACGACGACATTAACGACGATGATTATGACAAAATAACGACGATATTAACGACGATAATTATGAGGATGATAAGGACGATAACAACGATTATAATGACGATATTAACGACGATATTAACGACGATAATAACGACGTTAAAAACGACGATAAAAAGAAGATAATGACAATAATAACGACGATATTATCGATGATATTTATGACGATAACAACGTAGATAATGACGATAATAACGACGACATTAACGACGATGATTATGACAAAATAACGACGATATTAACGACGATAATTATGAGGATGATAAGGACGATAACAACGATGATAATGACGATATTAACGACGATATTAACGACGATAATAACGACGATATTAACGACGATAATAAAGACAATAAAAAGAAGATAATGACAATAATAACGACGATATTATCGATGATATTTATGACGATAACAACGTAGATAATGACGATAATAACGACGACATTAACGACGATGATTATGACAAAATAACGACGATATTAACGACGATAATTATGAGGATGATAAGGACGATAACAACGATGATAATGACGATATTAACGACGATAATAACGACGTTAATAACGACGATAAAAAGAAGATAATGACAATAAGAACGACGATATTATCGATGATATTTATGACGATAACAACGTAGATAATGACGAAAATAACGACGACATTAACGACGATGATTATGACAAAATAACGACGATATTAACGACTATAATTATGAGGATGATAAGGACGATAACAACGATGATAATGACGATATTAACGACGACATTAACGACGATGATTGTGACAAAATAACGACGATATTAACGACGATAATTATGAGGATAATAAGGACGATAACAACGATGATAATAACGATATTAACGACGATAATAACGACGATATTAACGACGATAATAACGACGTTAATAACGACGATAAAAAGAAGATAATGACAATAATAACGACGATATTATCGATGATATTTATGACGATAACAACGTAGATAATGACGATAATAACGACGACATTAACGACGATGATTATGACAAAATAAGGCCGATATTATCGACGATAATTATGAAGATAATAAGGACGATCACAACGATGATAATGACGATATTAACGACGATATTAACGACGATAATAACGACGTTAAAAACGACGATAAAAAGAAGATAATGACAATAATAACGACGATATTATCGATGATATTTATGACGATAACAACGTAGATAATAACGATAATAACGACGACATTAACGACGATGATTATGACAAAATAACGACGATATTAACGACGATAATTATGAGGATAATAAGGACGATAACAACGATTATAATGACGATATTAACGACGATATTAACGACGATAATAACGACGTTAAAAACGACGATAAAAAGAAGATAATGACAATAATAACGACGATATTATCGATGATATTTATGACGATAACAACGTAGATAATGACGATAATAACGACGACATTAACGACGATGATTATGACAAAATAACGACGATATTAACGACGATAATTATGAGGATGATAAGGACGATAACAACGATGATAATGACGATATTAACGACGATATTAACGACGATAATAACGACGATATTAACGACGATAATAAAGACAATAAAAAGAAGATAATGACAATAATAACGACGATATTATCGATGATATTTATGACGATAACAACGTAGATAATGACGATAATAACGACGACATTAACGACGATGATTATGACAAAATAACGACGATATTAACGACGATAATTATGAGGATGATAAGGACGATAACAACGATGATAATGACGATATTAACGACGATAATAACGACGTTAATAACGACGATAAAAAGAAGATAATGACAATAAGAACGACGATATTATCGATGATATTTATGACGATAACAACGTAGATAATGACGAAAATAACGACGACATTAACGACGATGATTATGACAAAATAACGACGATATTAACGACGATAATTATGAGGATGATAAGGACGATAACAACGATGATAATGACGATATTAACGACGACATTAACGACGATGATTGTGACAAAATAACGACGATATTAACGACGATAATTATGAGGATAATAAGGACGATAACAACGATGATAATAACGATATTAACGACGATAATAACGACGATATTAACGACGATAATAACGACGTTAATAACGACGATAAAAAGAAGATAATGACAATAATAACGACGATATTATCGATGATATTTATGACGATAACAACGTAGATAATGACGATAATAACGACGACATTAACGACGATGATTATGACAAAATAACGACGATATTATCGACGATAATTATGAAGATAATAAGGACGATCACAACGATGATAATGACGATATTAACGACGATAATAACGACGATATTAACGACGATAATAACGACGTTAATAACGACGATAAAAAGAAGATAATGACAATAATAACGACGATATTATCGATGATATTTATGACGAAAACAACGTAGATAATGACGATAATAACGACGACATTAACGACGATGATTATGACAAAATAACGACGATATTATCGACGATAATTATGAAGATAATAAGGACGATAACAACGATTATAATGACGATATTAACGACGATATTAACGACGATAATAACGACGTTAAAAACGACGATAAAAAGAAGATAATGACAATAATAACGACGATATTATCGATGATATTTATGACGATAACAACGTAGATAATGACGATAATAACGACGACATTAACGACGATGATTATGACAAAATAACGACGATATTAACGACGATAATTATGAGGATAATAAGGACGATAACAACGATTATAATGACGATATTAACGACGATATTAACGACGATAATAACGACGTTAAAAACGACGATAAAAAGAAGATAATGACAATAATAACGACGATATTATCGATGATATTTATGACGATAACAACGTAGATAATGACGATAATAACGACGACATTAACGACGATGATTATGACAAAATAACGACGATATTAACGACGATAATTATGAGGATAATAAGGACGATAACAACGATGATAATGACGATATTAACGACGATATTAACGACGATAATAACGACGATATTAACGACGATAATAAAGACAATAAAAAGAAGATAATGACAATAATAACGACGATATTATCGATGTTATTTATGACGATAACAACGTAGATAATGACGATAATAACGACGACATTAACGACGATGATTATGACAAAATAACGACGATATTAACGACGATAATTATGAGGATGATAAGGACGATAACAACGATGATAATGACGATATTAACGACGATAATAACGACGTTAATAACGACGATAAAAAGAAGATAATGACAATAAGAACGACGATATTATCGATGATATTTATGACGATAACAACGTAGATAATGACGAAAATAACGACGACATTAACGACGATGATTATGACAAAATAACGACGATATTAACGACGATAATTATGAGGATGATAAGGACGATAACAACGATGATAATGACGATATTAACGACGACATTAACGACGATGATTGTGACAAAATAACGACGATATTAACGACGATAATTATGAGGATAATAAGGACGATAACAACGATGATAATAACGATATTAACGACGATAATAACGACGATATTAACGACGATAATAACGACGTTAATAACGACGATAAAAAGAAGATAATGACAATAATAACGACGATATTATCGATGATATTTATGACGATAACATCGTAGATAATGACGATAATAACGACGACATTAACGACGATGATTATGACAAAATAACGACGATATTATCGACGATAATTATGAAGATAATAAGGACGATCGCAACGATGATAACGACGATATTAACGACGATAATAACGACGTTAAAAACGACGATAAAAAGAAGATAATGACAATAATAACGACGATATTATCGATGATATTTATGACGATAACAACGTAGATAATGACGATAATAACGACGACATTAACGACGATGATTATGACAAAATAACGACGATATTAACGACGATAATTATGAGGATAATAAGGACGATAACAACGATTATAATGACGATATTAACGACGATATTAACGACGATAATAACGACGTTAAAAACGACGATAAAAAGAAGATAATGACAATAATAACGACGATATTATCGATGATATTTATGACGATAACAACGTAGATAATGACGATAATAACGACGACATTAACGACGATGATTATGACAAAATAACGACGATATTAACGACGATAATTATGAGGATGATAAGGACGATAACAACGATGATAATGACGATATTAACGACGATATTAACGACGATAATAACGACGATATTAACGACGATAATAAAGACAATAAAAAGAAGATAATGACAATAATAACGACGATATTATCGATGTTATTTATGACGATAACAACGTAGATAATGACGATAATAACGACGACATTAACGACGATGATTATGACAAAATAACGACGATATTAACGACGATAATTATGAGGATGATAAGGACGATAACAACGATGATAATGACGATATTAACGACGATAATAACGACGTTAATAACGACGATAAAAAGAAGATAATGACAATAAGAACGACGATATTATCGATGATATTTATGACGATAACAACGTAGATAATGACGAAAATAACGACGACATTAACGACGATGATTATGACAAAATAACGACGATATTAACGACGATAATTATGAGGATGATAAGGACGATAACAACGATGATAATGACGATATTAACGACGACATTAACGACGATGATTGTGACAAAATAACGACGATATTAACGACGATAATTATGAGGATAATAAGGACGATAACAACGATGATAATAACGATATTAACGACGATAATAACGACGATATTAACGACGATAATAACGACGTTAATAACGACGATAAAAAGAAGATAATGACAATAATAACGACGATATTATCGATGATATTTATGACGATAACATCGTAGATAATGACGATAATAACGACGACATTAACGACGATGATTATGACAAAATAACGACGATATTATCGACGATAATTATGAAGATAATAAGGACGATCACAACGATGATAACGACGATATTAACGACGATAATAACGACGTTAAAAACGACGATAAAAAGAAGATAATGACAATAATAACGACGATATTATCGATGATATTTATGACGATAACAACGTAGATAATGACGATAATAACGACGACATTAACGACGATGATTATGACAAAATAACGACGATATTAACGACGATAATTATGAGGATAATAAGGACGATAACAACGATTATAATGACGATATTAACGACGATATTAACGACGATAATAACGACGTTAAAAACGACGATAAAAAGAAGATAATGACAATAATAACGACGATATTATCGATGATATTTATGACGATAACAACGTAGATAATGACGATAATAACGACGACATTAACGACGATGATTATGACAAAATAACGACGATATTAACGACGATAATTATGAGGATGATAAGGACGATAACAACGATGATAATGACGATATTAACGACGATATTAACGACGATAATAACGACGATATTAACGACGATAATAAAGACAATAAAAAGAAGATAATGACAATAATAACGACGATATTATCGATGATATTTATGACGATAACAACGTAGATAATGACGATAATAACGACGACATTAACGACGATGATTATGACAAAATAACGACGATATTAACGACGATAATTATGAGGATGATAAGGACGATAACAACGATGATAATGACGATATTAACGACGATAATAACGACGTTAATAACGACGATAAAAAGAAGATAATGACAATAAGAACGACGATATTATCGATGATATTTATGACGATAACAACGTAGATAATGACGAAAATAACGACGACATTAACGACGATGATTATGACAAAATAACGACGATATTAACGACGATAATTATGAGGATGATAAGGACGATAACAACGATGATAATGACGATATTAACGACGACATTAACGACGATGATTGTGACAAAATAACGACGATATTAACGACGATAATTATGAGGATAATAAGGACGATAACAACGATGATAATAACGATATTAACGACGATAATAACGACGATATTAACGACGATAATAACGACGTTAATAACGACGATAAAAAGAAGATAATGACAATAATAACGACGATATTATCGATGATATTTATGACGATAACAACGTAGATAATGACGATAATAACGACGACATTAACGACGATGATTATGACAAAATAACGACGATATTAACGACGATAATAACGACGTTAATAACGACGATAAAAAGAAGATAATGACAATAATAACGACGATATTATCGATGATATTTATGACGATAACATCGTAGATAATGACGATAATAACGACGACATTAACGACGATGATTATGACAAAATAACGACGATATTATCGACGATAATTATGAAGATAATAAGGACGATCACAACGATGATAACGACGATATAAACGACGATAATAACGACGTTAAAAACGACGATAAAAAGAAGATAATGACAATAATAACGACGATATTATCGATGATATTTATGACGATAACAACGTAGATAATGACGATAATAACGACGACATTAACGACGATGATTATGACAAAATAACGACGATATTAACGACGATAATTATGAGGATAATAAGGACGATAACAACGATTATAATGACGATATTAACGACGATATTAACGACGATAATAACGACGTTAAAAACGACGATAAAAAGAAGATAATGACAATAATAACGACGATATTATCGATGATATTTATGACGATAACAACGTAGATAATGACGATAATAACGACGACATTAACGACGATGATTATGACAAAATAACGACGATATTAACGACGATAATTATGAGGATGATAAGGACGATAACAACGATGATAATGACGATATTAACGACGATATTAACGACGATAATAACGACGATATTAACGACGATAATAAAGACAATAAAAAGAAGATAATGACAATAATAACGACGATATTATCGATGATATTTATGACGATAACAACGTAGATAATGACGATAATAACGACGACATTAACGACGATGATTATGACAAAATAACGACGATATTAACGACGATAATTATGAGGATGATAAGGACGATAACAACGATGATAATGACGATATTAACGACGATAATAACGACGTTAATAACGACGATAAAAAGAAGATAATGACAATAAGAACGACGATATTATCGATGATATTTATGACGATAACAACGTAGATAATGACGAAAATAACGACGACATTAACGACGATGATTATGACAAAATAACGACGATATTAACGACGATAATTATGAGGATGATAAGGACGATAACAACGATGATAATGACGATATTAACGACGACATTAACGACGATGATTGTGACAAAATAACGACGATATTAACGACGATAATTATGAGGATAATAAGGACGATAACAACGATGATAATAACGATATTAACGACGATAATAACGACGATATTAACGACGATAATAACGACGATAAAAAGAAGATAATGACAATAATAACGACGATATTATCGATGATATTTATGACGATAACAACGTAGATAATGACGATAATAACGACGACATTAACGACGATGATTATGACAAAATAACGACGATATTAACGACGATAATTATGAGGATAATAAGGACGATAACAACGATTATAATGACGATATTAACGACGATATTAACGACGATAATAACGACGTTAAAAACGACGATAAAAAGAAGATAATGACAATAATAACGACGATATTATCGATGATATTTATGACGATAACAACGTAGATAATGACGATAATAACGACGACATTAACGACGATGATTATGACAAAATAACGACGATATTAACGACGATAATTATGAGGATGATAAGGACGATAACAACGATGATAATGACGATATTAACGACGATATTAACGACGATAATAACGACGATATTAACGACGATAATAAAGACAATAAAAAGAAGATAATGACAATAATAACGACGATATTATCGATGATATTTATGACGATAACAACGTAGATAATGACGATAATAACGACGACATTAACGACGATGATTATGACAAAATAACGACGATATTAACGACGATAATTATGAGGATGATAAGGACGATAACAACGATGATAATGACGATATTAACGACGATAATAACGACGTTAATAACGACGATAAAAAGAAGATAATGACAATAAGAACGACGATATTATTGATGATATTTATGACGATAACAACGTAGATAATGACGAAAATAACGACGACATTAACGACGATGATTATGACAAAATAACGACGATATTAACGACGATAATTATGAGGATGATAAGGACGATAACAACGATGATAATGACGATATTAACGACGACATTAACGACGATGATTATGACAAAATAACGACGATATTAACGACGATAATTATGAGGATGATAAGGACGATAACAACGATGATAATGACGATATTAACGACGATATTAACGACGATAATAAAGACAATAAAAAGAAGATAATGACAATAATAACGACGATATTATCGATGATATTTATGACGATGACAACGTAGATAATGACGATAATAACGACGACATTAACGACGATGATTATGACAAAATAACGACGATATTAACGACGATAATTATGAGGATGATAAGGACGATAACAACGATGATAATGACGATATTAACGACGATAATAACGACGTTAATAACGACGATAAAAAGAAGATAATGACAATAAGAACGACGATATTATCGATGATATTTATGACGATAACAACGTAGATAATGACGAAAATAACGACGACATTAACGACGATGATTATGACAAAATAACGACGATATTAACGACGATAATTATGAGGATGATAAGGACGATAACAACGATGATAATGACGATATTAACGACGACATTAACGACGATAATAACGACGATATTAACGACGTTAATAACGACGATAAAAAGAAGATAATGACAATAATAACGACGATATTATCGATGATATTTATGACGATAACAACGTAGATAATGACGATAATAACGACGACATTAACGACGATGATTATGACAAAATAACGACGATATTATCGACGATAATTATGAAGATAATAAGGACGATCACAACGATGATAATGACGATATTAACGACGATAATAACGACGATATTAACGACGATAATAACGACGTTAATAACGACGATAAAAAGAAGATAATGACAATAATAACGACGATATTATCGATGATATTTATGACGATAACAACGTAGATAATGACGATAATAACGACGACATTAACGACGATGATTATGACAAAATAACGACGATATTATCGACGATAATTATGAAGATAATAAGGACGATCACAACGATGATAATGACGATATTAACGACGATATTAACGACGATAATAACGACGTTAAAAACGACGATAAAAAGAAGATAATGACAATAATAACGACGATATTATCGATGATATTTATGACGATAACAACGTAGATAATGACGATAATAACGACGACATTAACGACGATGATTATGACAAAATAACGACGATATTAACGACGATAATTATGAGGATGATAAGGACGATAACAACGATGATAATGACGATATTAACGACGATATTAACGACGATAATAACGACGATATTAACGACGATAATAAAGACAATAAAAAGAAGATAATGACAATAATAACGACGATATTATCGATGATATTTATGACGATAACAACGTAGATAATGACGATAATAACGACGACATTAACGACGATGATTATGACAAAATAACGACGATATTAACGACGATAATTATGAGGATGATAAGGACGATAACAACGATGATAATGACGATATTAACGACGATAATAACGACGTTAATAACGACGATAAAAAGAAGATAATGACAATAAGAACGACGATATTATCGATGATATTTATGACGATAACAACGTAGATAATGACGATAATAACGACGACATTAACGACGATGATTATGACAAAATAACGACGATATTAACGACGATAATTATGAGGATAATAAGGACGATAACAACGATTATAATGACGATATTAACGACGATATTAACGACGATAATAACGACGTTAAAAACGACGATAAAAAGAAGATAATGACAATAATAACGACGATATTATCGATGATATTTATGACGATAACAACGTAGATAATGACGATAATAACGACGACATTAACGACGATGATTATGACAAAATAACGACGATATTAACGACGATAATTATGAGGATGATAAGGACGATAACAACGATGATAATGACGATATTAACGACGATATTAACGACGATAATAACGACGATATTAACGACGATAATAAAGACAATAAAAAGAAGATAATGACAATAATAACGACGATATTATCGATGATATTTATGACGATAACAACGTAGATAATGACGATAATAACGACGACATTAACGACGATGATTATGACAAAATAACGACGATATTAACGACGATAATTATGAGGATGATAAGGACGATAACAACGATGATAATGACGATATTAACGACGATAATAACGACGTTAATAACGACGATAAAAAGAAGATAATGACAATAAGAACGACGATATTATCGATGATATTTATGACGATAACAACGTAGATAATGACGAAAATAACGACGACATTAACGACGATGATTATGACAAAATAACGACGATATTAACGACGATAATTATGAGGATGATAAGGACGATAACAACGATGATAATGACGATATTAACGACGACATTAACGACGATGATTATGACAAAATAACGACGATATTAACGACGATAATTATGAGGATGATAAGGACGATAACAACGATGATAATGACGATATTAACGACGATATTAACGACGATAATAAAGACAATAAAAAGAATATAATGACAATAATAACGACGATATTATCGATGATATTTATGACGATAACAACGTAGATAATGACGATAATAACGACGACATTAACGACGATGATTATGACAAAATAACGACGATATTAACGACGATAATTATGAGGATGATAAGGACGATAACAACGATGATAATGACGATATTAACGACGATAATAACGACGTTAATAACGACGATAAAAAGAAGATAATGACAATAAGAACGACGATATTATCGATGATATTTATGACGATAACAACGTAGATAATGACGAAAATAACGACGACATTAACGACGATGATTATGACAAAATAACGACGATATTAACGACGATAATTATGAGGATGATAAGGACGATAACAACGATGATAATGACGATATTAACGACGACATTAACGACGATAATAACGACGATATTAACGACGTTAATAACGACGATAAAAAGAAGATAATGACAATAATAACGACGATATTATCGATGATATTTATGACGATAACAACGTAGATAATGACGATAATAACGACGACATTAACGACGATGATTATGACAAAATAACGACGATATTATCGACGATAATTATGAAGATAATAAGGACGATCACAACGATGATAATGACGATATTAACGACGATAATAACGACGATATTAACGACGATAATAACGACGTTAATAACGACGATAAAAAGAAGATAATGACAATAATAACGACGATATTATCGATGATATTTATGACGATAACAACGTAGATAATGACGATAATAACGACGACATTAACGACGATGATTATGACAAAATAACGACGATATTCTCGACGATAATTATGAAGATAATAAGGACGATCACAACGATGATAATGACGATATTAACGACGATATTAACGACGATAATAACGACGTTAAAAACGACGATAAAAAGAAGATAATGACAATAATAACGACGATATTATCGATGATATTTATGACGATAACAACGTAGATAATGACGATAATAACGACGACATTAACGACGATGATTATGACAAAATAACGACGATATTAACGACGATAATTATGAGGATAATAAGGACGATAACAACGATTATAATGACGATATTAACGACGATATTAACGACGATAATAACGACGTTAAAAACGACGATAAAAAGAAGATAATGACAATAATAACGACGATATTATCGATGATATTTATGACGATAACAACGTATATAATGACGATAATAACGACGACATTAACGACGATGATTATGACAAAATAACGACGATATTAACGACGATAATTATGAGGATGATAAGGACGATAACAACGATGATAATGACGATATTAACGACGATATTAACGACGATAATAACGACGATATTAACGACGATAATAAAGACAATAAAAAGAAGATAATGACAATAATAACGACGATATTATCGATGATATTTATGACGATAACAACGTAGATAATGACGATAATAACGACGACATTAACGACGATGATTATGACAAAATAACGACGATATTAACGACGATAATTATGAGGATGATAAGGACGATAACAACGATGATAATGACGATATTAACGACGATAATAACGACGTTAATAACGACGATAAAAAGAAGATAATGACAATAAGAACGACGATATTATCGATGATATTTATGACGATAACAACGTAGATAATGACGAAAATAACGACGACATTAACGACGATGATTATGACAAAATAACGACGATATTAACGACGATAATTATGAGGATGATAAGGACGATAACAACGATGATAATGACGATATTAACGACGACATTAACGACGATGATTGTGACAAAATAACGACGATATTAACGACGATAATTATGAGGATAATAAGGACGATAACAACGATGATAATAACGATATTAACGACGATAATAACGACGATATTAACGACGATAATAACGACGTTAATAACGACGATAAAAAGAAGATAATGACAATAATAACGACGATATTATCGATGATATTTATGACGATAACAACGTAGATAATGACGATAATAACGACGACATTAACGACGATGATTATGACAAAATAACGACGATATTATCGACGATAATTATGAAGATAATAAGGACGATCACAACGATGATAATGACGATATTAACGACGATATTAACGACGATAATAACGACGTTAAAAACGACGATAAAAAGAAGATAATGACAATAATAACGACGATATTATCGATGATATTTATGACGATAACAACGTAGATAATGACGATAATAACGACGACATTAACGACGATGATTATGACAAAATAACGACGATATTAACGACGATAATTATGAGGATAATAAGGACGATAACAACGATTATAAAGACGATATTAACGACGATATTAACGACGATAATAACGACGTTAAAAACGACGATAAAAAGAAGATAATGACAATAATAACGACGATATTATCGATGATATTTATGACGATAACAACGTAGATAATGACGATAATAACGACGACATTAACGACGATGATTATGACAAAATAACGACGATATTAACGACGATAATTATGAGGATGATAAGGACGATAACAACGATGATAATGACGATATTAACGACGATATTAACGACGATAATAACGACGATATTAACGACGATAATAAAGACAATAAAAAGAAGATAATGACAATAATAACGACGATATTATCGATGATATTTATGACGATAACAACGTAGATAATGACGATAATAACGACGACATTAACGACGATGATTATGACAAAATAACGACGATATTAACGACGATAATTATGAGGATGATAAGGACGATAACAACGATGATAATGACGATATTAACGACGATAATAACGACGTTAATAACGACGATAAAAAGAAGATAATGACAATAAGAACGACGATATTATCGATGATATTTATGACGATAACAACGTAGATAATGACGAAAATAACGACGACATTAACGACGATGATTATGACAAAATAACGACGATATTAACGACGATAATTATGAGGATGATAAGGACGATAACAACGATGATAATGACGAAATTAACGACGACATTAACGACGATGATTGTGACAAAATAACGACGATATTAACGACGATAATTATGAGGATAATAAGGACGATAACAACGATGATAATAACGATATTAACGACGATAATAACGACGATATTAACGACGATAATAACGACGTTAATAACGACGATAAAAAGAAGATAATGACAATAATAACGACGATATTATCGATGATATTTATGACGATAACAACGTAGATAATGACGATAATAACGACGACATTAACGACGATGATTATGACAAAATAACGACGATATTATCGACGATAATTATGAAGATAATAAGGACGATCACAACGATGATAATGACGATATTAACGACGATATTAACGACGATAATAACGACGTTAATAACGACGATAAAAAGAAGATAATGACAATAATAACGACGATATTATCGATGTTATTTATGACGATAACAACGTAGATAATGACGATAATAACGACGACATTAACGACGACGATTATGACAAAATAACGACGATATTAACGACGATAATTATGAGGATGATAAGGACGATAACAACGATGATAATGACGATATTAACGACGATATTAACGACGATAATAACGACGATATTAACGACGATAATAAAGACAATAAAAAGAAGATAATGACAATAATAACGACGATATTAAAGATAATATTTATGACGATAACAACGTAGATAATGACGATAATAACGACGACATTAACGACGATGATTATGACAAAATAACGACGATATTAACGACGATAATTATGAGGATGATGAGGACGATAACAACGATGATAATGACGATATTAACGACGATATTAACGACGATAATAACGACGTTAATAACGACGATAAAAAGAAGATAATGACAATAATAACGACGATATTATCGATGTTATTTATGACGATAACAACGTAGATAATGACGATAATAACGACGACATTAACGACGACGATTATGACAAAATAACGACGATATTAACGACGATAATTATGAGGATAATAAGGACGATAACAACGATGATAATGACGATATTAACGACGATATTAACGACGATAATAACGACGATATTAACGACGATAATAAAGACAATAAAAAGAAGATAATGACAATAATAACGACGATATTAAAGATAATATTTATGACGATAACAACGTAGATAATGACGATAATAACGACGACATTAACGACGATGATTATGACAAAATAACGACGATAATTATGAGGATGATAAGGACGATAACAACGATGATAATGACGATAATAACGACGACATTAGCGACGATGTTTATGACAAAATAACGACGATATTAACGACGATAATTATGAGGATAATAAGGACGATAACAACGATTATAATGACGATATTAACGACGATATTAACGACGATAATAACGACGTTAATAACGACGATAAAAAGAAGATAATGACAATAATAACGACGATATTATCGATGTTATTTATGACGATAACAACGTAGATAATGACGATAATAACGACGACATTAACGACGATGATTATGACAAAATAACGACGATATTAACGACGATAATTATGAGGATGATAAGGACGATAACAACGATGATAATGACGATATTAACGACGATAATAACGACGTTAATAACGACGATAAAAAGAAGATAATGACAATAAGAACGACGATATTATCGATGATATTTATGACGATAACAACGTAGATAATGACGAAAATAACGACGACATTAACGACGATGATTATGACAAAATAACGACGATATTAACGACGATAATTATGAGGATGATAAGGACGATAACAACGATGATAATGACGATATTAACGACGACATTAACGACGATGATTGTGACAAAATAACGACGATATTAACGACGATAATTATGAGGATAATAAGGACGATAACAACGATGATAATAACGATATTAACGACGATAATAACGACGTTAATAACGACGATAAAAAGAAGATAATGACAATAATAACGACGATATTATCGATGATATTTATGACGATAACAACGTAGATAATGACGATAATAACGACGCCATTAACGACGATGATTATGACAAAATAACGACGATATTATCGACGATAATTATGAAGATAATAAGGACGATCACAACGATGATAATGACGATATTAACGACGATATTAACGACGATAATAACGACGATATTAACGACGATAATAAAGACAATAAAAAGAAGATAATGACAATAATAACGAGGATATTAAAGATAATATTTATGTCGATAACAACGTAGATAATGACGATAATAACGACGACATTAACGACGATGATTATGACAAAATAACGACGATATTAACGACGATAATTATGAGGATGATAAGGACGATAACAACGATGATAATGACGATATTAACGACGATATTAACGACGATAATAACGACGTTAATAACGACGATAAAAAGAAGATAATGACAATAATAACGACGATATTATCGATGTTATTTATGACGATAACAACGTAGATAATGACGATAATAACGACGACATTAACGACGACGATTATGACAAAATAACGACGATATTAACGACGATAATTATGAGGATGATAAGGACGATAACAACGATGATAATGACGATATTAACGACGATATTAACGACGATAATAACGACGATATTAACGACGATAATAAAGACAATAAAAAGAAGATAATGACAATAAT